>JANIWD010000044.1:0-102070 GCA_030557875.1 Candida neerlandica
TATACAGTCTTTTTTTTTATTATTTAAACTAAAGCGCGAAATTAGATGACACAATTAATTGTACGCTTATTCATTTTATTTGTTTGTGACTATGTACAAATAGTTTTGTCCATATTAGTATAAACAATTAGGTCAATTGGTTCATACAAAGAAAAAAACACTGTACAGTGTGAAGAAAAGAAAGTGGAATATGCGTGCTGAGATTTACAATACGAGAAAAGAGAGAACGAAATGTGTCTTTTTCTGGTGGTACAAGATGAAACAAATTGGTACAAATTGGTACCCAGTGCGTGAAAAGTGCGTGAAAGGTGCGCGCGTAAGAGTGAGAATAGCGTGTAGTTTGTATTTTTGTTTTTCTTTTGTCGCGAACAAAAGAAAAAACTTGTTCTTCTCTTTCTCTCTCTTTCTCTCTTCTCTCTTGTCTCTCTCTTGTGTTGTCTCTCTCTTGATGTAGCTTCTGTTAAAGTGCGTGACTTTGTAACTAACATTCAATTGTTCTCACTCTTGTTCTCTCTTCTCTTGTGTGGTGGATGTTTAATTAGGAGCAGTTATTTTTCTTCGACACAAATCACACGACTTCCCCTTCAAACTTAACTTAATCATCCTTTCTTTAGGGGGGGGCAACAGAAAATTGATAAATAGGTCCACATTTCTCCTTTCTTAAATTCTTCTTAATTTCTATCACTTTTTTTTTTGTTTTTCTGTTATTGCTAATCAATCAAACAAACAACAAATATTAGTTTATACACAATTAACTAATATTTTAATCAAATTTTCATATACACACACATATATTAATTCTCAACAATGTCCGGTACTGGTAGAGGAAAAGGAGGTAAAGGTTTAGGAAAAGGTGGTGCTAAACGTCACAGAAAGATTTTGAGAGATAACATTCAAGGTATCACCAAACCAGCTATTAGAAGATTGGCCAGAAGAGGTGGTGTCAAGCGTATTTCCGCTTTGATCTATGAAGAAGTCAGAGTTGTCTTGAAGACTTTCTTGGAAAACGTTATTAGAGATGCCGTTACTTACACTGAACACGCCAAGAGAAAGACTGTGACATCTTTGGATGTTGTTTACGCCCTTAAGAGACAAGGTAGAACTCTTTATGGTTTCGGTGGTTAATTGTCGAAGGATTTCCCAATCACTTCTTTTAGTTTTGTATATTCTGTTTTAATAAATTATTTTATTTTGTTTTTAAAATGTTGTTAATATTGTAGTTCATATTTTTTGCATCTTATCTTCTATTTTTTTTTCCTTTTGCTTGGGAAAGGTAGTGTCTAGGTGAACAAAATATTCGTATCAATCTTATACACGATGTAAGGTAAATTGAGGAGGAAAATTATTGATTGACGGACTGTATCCTCTGTGTGTGTGCTGTTCTATTGTAACTTTAGTATGTATATATTTACTTATCCGAATTAGTAATCACAACTTTATCACCAATAGGCTTTTCTTCCACTAACTTAACCGTAATATCTTCCTTTAATATGCCATGTTCTTGAGCTATTTCGATAATTTTTTTAACTTCTTCAGTTGAAAATTGTCCATCTAATGGTATTTTTCCTTCGGGTATTTCTAATCCATCAAAATCTAAACTTTTGCTATTCTCTGGTTTAGTCCATATTGCTGTTGCTGTTGGTGGGGGTGCTTCTACTCCGATCAGATGTTTCTCAACTAAATTCTCAAGTTTTTCCCTTGCAGAATCAGCCACATCGAGTGATTTCTCTTGTTGATGTTCTGGTTGTGTATATATTGCAATCTTATCTTGTATCATTATTGACTAATAATCTACTATTACTGCTACATGCAAAACCTATGGGAAATATTCTACATCTTTTATATAAGTAATGTCATTAAAACTCTTTTTTCCGTTCCAAATTCTAAAAGTGTGTGTGGCCGTAGTTGGAGTAAAGTGGGGGAGGAAAAAACAATAGGCCTAAGTCTAAACAGTCATACATGACGTCAATATGTCACTTTTTTTTTTATTTTGTTTGTTCCAATCAATCTTTCATTTCTTCATCCTCTTTATTATCATTCTCTTGCTCCTTCTTAGCCAATTCTCTAATACCTTGTAAAAACCCATCAACACCTTCTCCTTTATATTCATATTTCAAACTTTGTGACATCAAATACCCGGCACCAGTATTACTTCTTAACAGCTGACTTAACTTGTGTTCACATTGTTGGAAAAATCCACTTCTTATGGCACGTATAATATCTTCTTTTGTTGGATTAGCGGCAATTGATTGTGGAAGATACTCCCCATAAAGTTCTTTCAATTGATCTATAGTTAATTTCTCAAGATGGGAATTAATAGTGTCAATATCTAAAACTGAAGATATCGATGCAATTGGTAATTTAAACTTTGGTTCACTAATAAGAATTCGTTAGTAAAACTACAATTCAAAATAATAATAAAAAAAAATTTATACATTGACTTGTTAATGCTTGTTTTTTGGTATATATTAATACTTACACCTTAACTGGTTCTTCTTCCTTTTTCACTTCTTCCTCTTCTTCAATTTCTTCCTCTTCCTCTTCGGCAATACTTATCAAATCAACAATATCTTGAATTATCTTTTGATCCTTTTCAGTCAATTTATCCAATTGATCTATATCTCCAACGTCCTGTAACCAATATAAATATTTAGCACCAGAACTTAAAAATGTCAAGGCAAATACTCTTCCTGTGTTACATGATTTTATATGTTTAATGGTTACATCACCAGGTATTAATAAGAATTCATCCTTTTCTATAACTCCAGGAGTGGCTTGATTCAGATCTTGTTTTGGAGTCCAAGTAAAGTCTAAAAATTCTGGCTCTTCAGCACTTGGTTTTATAGATATAACTCCTTTATGTTGTAATGGTGTGCAACGATTGGTTTCTTCATCATATTGGATTTTCCCAGCATGAAATTTCAATGATTTTGAGGATGCCATTTGATTTTTGTTGTATTGTCTTATATATATAGTAGTACTACTGCAAGTAATATTCAGTTTCGCCACTTTTTTTTTTTACAACTTCCGTTCAATTGAGCAAAAAAAAAAAATATCCATGAAAACTGTGAGAGAACTGGAAGCGAGAGACAAGAAAATCTTGAATATCTTACACTACCTAAGAATTTATTCTTTTTTTGGAAAATCTACCCACCAATTATTCTTTCAATACGCATAGCCCAATACTTCCTCATACACATATTTACAATTACAATTACAATAACAATAACTGAAATGGCATTCCCACCGGAAGATATATCACAAATAGTACAAGAAATCGCCACGATATTAAGATCCCGAAACCAAACCTTGTCCATCTCCGAAGCGGCATGTGGAGGATTAATCTCAGCTTATATGGTCACAGTACCAGGTGCATCTGATTTTTATATTGGAGGGAAATTATTATATTCTTTAAAAACAAGATTAAGACATTCAGGTTGGTCAAGTGCTGAAATAAGTAATTATATGGGACCTAGTGAACAAGTAGCGTTGAAATTGGCCAGAACTACAAAATATGAACTAGGTTCAACTTTTGTATTATCAGAAACAGGATTTGCCGGTCCTTCTACTGATTTACATTTAAAAAATGATGCAAAGGAAGAAGAAGAAGAGGGTGAAGGTGATAAAGATATAACTTCGGAAGTTGGAACGGTATATATAGGATTATCAGGTCCAAATGGTGATGCTTCAGCTAGTTTTCATACTGGATCATCTGATAGAAGTGGGAATATGGCTGAATTTGCTAAATTGGGTTTGACATTCTTACTAAATCAATTGAAACAACAAAATAAGGAAAAATAGTAACATATATATACATACATACACATATATAAATATATTCATCGAGATTTTATAAGTCACAAAACGAATAATGGTACAAAAGTGGTTGTATCTAAATAATTCATTTTTATTTAAATTTTGTAGATTTATATGAAGAAATGTTTGAGTGAGATTGAGAATATGAATCTTGCTACCATGTGTCATTTTTTAATTATGGTCAATAACTTGATCAATATTTAATATAACATCACAAAATCCCATTATAATATCCTACATGACTCAATGATCATTACAGGAGTAACAGATGTCGATCTAACGTTGCTGCTTCTGATGATATATCAATCTGAAGTTTTCATGAAATCATTACACCCAAATTTGACCCCTTAAAAAAATTTGTTGGACTATAACGAAACTTCATTCTACTCAATTATCACCCAAATATTTCAATGGAATAACTCTTTAGTCAATGAAAATTATTCCTGGTGTTCAAATCATTGTAAAATCAAAAACTATCACGTGATTTTGATGAGCCGCAACCCCGATCCAGGGGTAAGAGAGAGAGAGACGCGGTCGACAGAATAAATGAAAAATAGGCGTTGTTTCATTACATAATGTTTAGTACAATCTGCACGCCTCCTCATACATTTTTTTTTTTTTCGGGATCATGTTAGAGGGATTAAATAAAAATAATAACAACAACAACATTAAAAAAATTAAAAAAAAAGACAGAGAGAGACAAAAGGCAGCCAGACTGACTTCCAACAAATAAATAACAAACACGACAGGAGAAAAAATTTTCTTAGTGGGAATTTAAACCAGAAAACCCTTTTTTTGTCTTCAACTTTTAACAAGAAAGAGATCCCATCACATCTTTGAATAAAAATCACTTATATCCCCCTCCCAATTCATTTACTGATTTATTGAAAAGTTGTATTTGAAATTTTTCGTTCTTTTGTTTATTGGATTATCATTACTACACGTAAAAAAAAGTTTGGTCGTCAAAACAAAATCACCTAACACACATCAACAACAACAACAACAACAACAACAACAACAACAACAACAACAACAACAACAACAACAACAACAGCACACATACACCAAGATAGAATCACCAAGAAATATGGCCACTCGTATGTATATATTAGCTTTCAGAAGAAACTATCTTTCTTAATTACTGTTGTTCTAATTTTACTAACATTTAATTTTTTTTGCTTCCCTTATAGTCGATTCCCCAGCAGTTATTCCACAAGATATAAAAATCATTAAAAAGGTTTTGAATGGTTATGTTGGTTTTGCCAATTTACCTAAACAATGGCACAGAAAGTCAGTTAGAAGAGGATTCAGTTTGAATATAATGGCTATTGGTGAAAGTGGATTAGGTAAAGCTACTTTAGTCAACACATTATTTAACCGTGAAATTATAAGTCAGAAACGTTCTGAAGCAGACGAATTTGAAGAAGAAGCAGCAGCAGCAGCAGCAGATGAAGAACAAGACAATTCAGTTAGAATTAAATCTACCCAAGCCGAAATTGACGAAGATGGCGTCAAGTTGAGTGTTAGTGTTATTACTGCTCCAGGATTTGGTGAATCTATCAATAATGTGGATTCTTGGAAACCAATTGTTGATGAAATTAATAGTAGATTTGATTCATACTTGGAAGCTGAGTCAAGAATTAATAGAACCACTGTTGTTGACAACAGAGTCCATGCTTTCCTTTATTTTATTGAACCAACTGGCCATTCTTTAAGAGCTTTGGATATTGCCTTGATGAAACAAGTGCATGAAAAAGTCAATTTGATTCCAGTTATTGCCAAATCCGATACCTTAACCGATGATGAAATTTTAGAATTTAAGCACAGAATATTAGCTGATATTGCCTATCAAGGTATTAAAATATTCAAACCAACCGATTATGAGTATGATGAAGAAGAATCTGCTGATACCAAACTGATCATAGAAAGTTTTCCATTTGCCGTGGTAGGTTCTACTCATGAAGTGCAAACGCAAGATGGTAGAGTTGTTAGAGGTAGAAAGTATCCATGGGGTATTATTGAAGTTGACAATGAAAAACACAATGATTTCGTTAAATTGCGTCAATTGTTGATTCGTAACTTTTTGGAAGAATTGAAAGAACACACAGCTAATGTTCATTATGAAAACTACAGAACTGATAAATTGAAGAGAATGGGTATTGAACAAGACAACACTGTCTTTAGGGAATTTGATCCTGCTGCTAAACAAGAAGAAGAAAGGGCATTACACGAAGCTAAATTAGCCAAGATGGAAGCAGAAATGAAACTGGTTTTCCAACAAAAGGTTAGCGAAAAGGAAAAGAAATTACAAAGATCAGAAGCTGATTTATTTGCTAGACATAAGGAAATGAAGGATAAATTAACCAAACAAATCAAATTGTTGGAAGAAAAGAAGGCCCAATTAGAAAAGCAAAAATTATTACCACATGAACCACCTGCTCAACCTGCTCCACAAAAGAGTCGTAAAGGGTTCTTGCGTTAGGCAGAACAAAAGTATCAAAGTATCAAAGTAGTTTTAGTTTTTTAGTTGAAAGAGAGAGTGTGTATAATAATCCTGTTAGTTTGCTTGCTTGGTTTTTATTCTTATTTTTATTTTTTATTTAAATGAAATGAAATATCAAAAAGCATGAAAGTGTAGATTGTAATTGTTGGAGTGTGTGGGCTTAGATGAATGTGAAGCCTTGTATACGAAAGATAATAACGAGGTAAAGCGAGGTAGAGCGAGGGAGAACGAGGGAGAAAGAGGGGGAAGGGAAGAGAAAGGAAAGGTGGCTGGGAAAGAAAGTAAGAAAGTAAGAAAACAAAAAAAAAGGTTTGAATAGAATCTTACTTGTTTTTTGTTTTTGTACTTGTAATCAATTGTTTGCGTGTGTTAAAAAAAAGAAAATGAAATAATAGCAACACATATTAAAGGGTGTTATATCACAAGACAATTAGCAAACAAACAATTGACAATTAACAATTGATCATGATGATGATATTTAATTTTCTTTTTTTTTTTTTTAAGAAAAATCTTACGATATTACTAATTAGTTAAATATTCATAGTACATCTCCAATTGAAGTAATAGTTGCTAATATATAGAGACTATTGGTTAATCTTTTTTGTAAGTTCAAATTGTGTTGCGTTGTAAACCTGAAATTCCATCATTTCCAATTTCAAACTTTTTTCCCCTGTTTGTAGAGAAAGAACAACAAACACAAACAGTACGAAACAATCAACACGAAGCAAACTCAAAGCCAGGACAGGACAGGAAAAAAAAAAAAAAAAGTAAAACGAGCAACCCATAGTTAACTTTTCTTTTCTATTTATTCATTTATCTATCAATTCAAGGGTTCTTTTTATTTAATCCCATCAACTACTTTTTTTTGTATTATCAGTGATGTCTGACGAAAAGAAAGCACCAGCTGGTTTCAAGATTGATTTCAATCAAGAGAAATTACTTAAAACTGTTCAATCCTTACAATTTGCCTGGTTTGTTGGTAATATCCTCACTTTATTAGGATTTTTCTTATTTACTTTATCATATTTCAAAGTTTTACCCGATTTTGGATTTATTTGGTATTTAGTTGCTTTATTAGGAGCAATTATTTCATTTGGTATTTTACTTATTCAATTTGCCCAAAAACATGGTTTCAAAGTTCCACTTTTAATTAAAGATGATAATTTCCATTATTTCTTATTGGCAATTTTCTTGATTGCCTTGAGATGTTATGTTTGGATAACTTTAGTTCCATTTGTTATATTTTCAACTTTCCATGTTTTGAATTATGCCAATACTCATTTATTACCAATTGTTGGATTGGAAAAAAATCCAATTTCAGAACATATCACTGCATTTATTCATAAAAATAACCTTGCTTCTATTCAAATTGCTTGTGGGATTGAATTACTTACAGCTATTTGGTTATTCCTTAGAATGATCACTTTTAGAAAGAGATCATTGACTCCATTTTTGGTTTTCCTTGTGTTTTTGAAGAAAAGACATGAAGTTTCTCCATTTACCAGAAAATATTTCGAAGCCATTGGTGCTCAAATCGATTCTGGTGTTCATATGATCAATAATCCTATGGTTACTGAAGGATGGGGTCATGTTATGACTGCTTGTAGAGCCGTTGACCTGTTCAAATTGGTTCATGATCGTACCAAGGACGATGATAAGGCCAAATGAATTGGGGCCCCAATAGAGGAGGCTAAAAAAGAAGAAAAAAAGGAAGAAAAAGTTGAAGAAGAAAAAGAACATAAAGATGACGTTGTATCAATTAAATCAGCTGCAAAAGATGATGCTGCATCAATTAAAACAGCAATAAAAGCAGCCGAAGAAGAAGAAGCAGCAATAGAAGTAGCCAGTGTTCATGATGCTGCATCAGTGAAATCTGCTCCTAAAGCAGCCCCAAAGAAAGCTGGTAGAATTAAAAGACTTAGAAGAGCCATTAAAGATGGTATTGATGAATTTAATTAAATTTTTACTGACTTACCAGCTTACTGATTGATTGACTTTTGGCATTTTTTTTTTACACATTTTGATATGTTTGTTTCTTTTCTTCACTTACCTTATATTCCTTTTCATTTTTTTTTTTTAGATTTATTTATCCCAGCCTCCACCCCCCTCTATTGTCGTTAAAATTAGATTGTTTTTTAACATAATCACTTTGGGATATATCCTGCTTAGTTGTTTTCTTATCGTGGTGTGTACTTTTATAATTTCAAGAATTTATTTTTATTTGTTTTAACCGAGTGATTACTTGACTCTTTTGCAGTATGTTTTGTTACGAAATAGCCGAGACAAGACGACAAACAGAACGACCAAAAACTAAAAAAAAAAAAAAAACATTGTAAAATGAATCCAACGTAACCTCCACCAAAGTCTGGCCAATTACAAGTTTTACCACTCCAACATTCTACTCTCTCTTCATTTACAAAATGTCATCAAAACGACTAGTTCAATATACCAACTTATTCCCTCGTCTGAGAAAATACAAATTCTTATTCTACATCCTCAGTGGAATAATCATTTCAATCCTTGCATTATCCGCCTATTTATACTCCATCCCATTATACACCAAAGATCAAAGACGATGTGATATGGTCTGGATGTGGCCCTCATATGCTCGATTAACAGCATTTGATGAAACTCATAGTAAATATTCTTCCAGATATGGATTATATTTATATAGAGAACAAGGCAAGGATCGAATGCCAAATGAAAATGAAGATCATGAAGGATTTAAATCATTATTAACTGGAGTGCCGGCCTTATTTATCCATGGGAATGCAGGTAGTTATGAACAAGTGAGGTCTATAGCTGCCAGATGTGCTGAATTATATTATGATGGAAACATACAAGAGAAATACCCTGAAGCTAAAAATATCGATTTTTTCACCGCTGATTTTGATGAACAATTAAGTGCATTTTGGGGAATGTCGGACCAAGTTGAATATATTACCGATGCAATTGCATTCATTGCTGATATGTATCCTGAAAGTGAACATAAGAATATTATCCTTATTGGTCATTCTATGGGTGGATTGGTAGCAAAAATTGCCGCTTCAAGAAATGAGAAAATCGTCAATACATTAATAACTCTTTCAACTCCTCATTCGGATCCATTCCCTTGGTTAGCTAAAACTTCGAAATTCCATGAGGATGAAATTGGGTTGGTTTCGATATATTCCCTGACGGATCTAATGGTACCACCACTGGTTATCCAACCAAATCAAGAGACAGATCACTTTCTAACTGTGGATGCCGCAGGATTACTTGGGGTGCCAATAGATCATCAAGGAATGGTTTGGTGTGGACAATTAAGAGAACTAGTAGCGGAAGCATTGATGGGAATAAGTGGACTTGTATCATTAGAAGATAGGATGAAGGTATTTAAAGAAGTGTTTTCAGGAGAAATAGGACCTGTACCTGTGTTTGGTATTGCTTATTATAAATTACTCATTATGCAAAGTTGGGTACAAGTTATGAAATGGGTGATATTTGGTCTTAAATGGACATTAATAAGCATTGTGGTTATTCAATTACGTAAAATTCTTTTTAAAAATCATCAATAGACACACAAGATAATGGCATATATAGAATAAATAAATAAATAAATAAATAAATAAATAAATACTACAAGCAAAAATTGATATTAAAAAAAGTGGTTTCAAAACTAATGTACAATTCTCAAAAAAATAATAAGAAATAGACAACCTATATTAATATACAAAATAAAACAAAATAATGAAGAAGAAATAAACCAATTTGTTTAATCAAATCAAACAAACAAGGGATAGGCTACTCTACCTCTAGTTAGAAGCAGAAGAGTATTTGGTAACAGCTCTAGTACCTTCAGAAACAGCATGTTTAGCCAATTCACCTGGCAAGATCAATCTAACAGCAGTTTGGATTTCTCTAGCAGAAATGGTAGATTTCTTGTTGTAAGCAGCCAATTTAGAAGCTTCAGAAGCAATTCTTTCAAAGATATCATTGACAAAAGAGTTCATAATAGACATGGCTTTTTGGGAGATACCGGTATCTGGATGGGTTTGTTTCAAAACTTTGTAAATGTATGAGGAGTAAGTTTCCTTTCTAGCCTTGGTTCTCTTTTTAGCACCATCAGTGGAAGCGGTTTTTTTAGCGGCTGGTTTTTTTTCAGCTGGAGCTTTAGAGGCTGGTTTCTTTTCTGCTTTTGGGGCCATTATGATAATTGATTATAAGTTTGATTAATAGATAAAATATAAAAGTTAAATAAGAAGAAAACAAAAAGAATATAAATTGATCTTTTTTTTTTGAGTGAATGGCGGATTCCTTTTCTATTTAAGTGTTTTTTTTGTTGCCTTGTTTTTTTTTTGTTTTTTAGTACTTCGCGTGGTTGTTTGTGTTTTTATTTTTCTCTTGTCACGTGTATTTTCTCTCTCTCTCTTTCTCTCTTCTCCTGTTCTCTTGTTGTTCTCTCTTCTCTTCTCTTCTCTCTCTTCTCTTCTCTCTTCTCTCCTCTTATGCAGGATCTCTCCTCTTCTCTTCTTCTCTTATCACTTTTTTTTTTTTCTATTGTGGTATGCGCGCTCCGTAACTTCTCCCACCAAATGTCATATTTTTGTGGTGGCATTAGGACAGAGCGAGAATGAGATTATTAGGACGAGAGAGAACACGAGAAGGAGGGATGCTTCATTTACTCAGCAAATTTCAGCACGAGAGAGAAGAACTCAGCACAAACAATTTCGTGGCAAACACAAACCTTCCTATTCTCCCCCTACACAATGTATTTCATCACAACAACAACAACAACAAAAAAAAAAATCCTTAGTTTTTAAATAGCCTTAATTCCCTCCAGATTTTGATTCAAAAAACATTTTTTTTTTAAATTCTTTTTCTTTCTTTCTTATTAATTAACTATTTTAAATTAATTAACAAATCATATATATCAAAATGTCAGGTGGTAAAGGAAAAGCCGGTTCTTCAGAAAAAGCCTCAACTTCTAGATCAGCTAAAGCTGGTTTAACCTTCCCAGTCGGTAGAGTTCACAGATTATTGAGAAAAGGTAACTACGCTCAAAGAATTGGTTCTGGTGCTCCAGTTTACTTGACTTCTGTCTTGGAATATTTGGCTGCCGAAATCTTGGAATTGGCTGGTAACGCTGCTAGAGATAACAAAAAATCCAGAATTATCCCAAGACATTTACAATTGGCCATCAGAAATGATGAAGAATTGAACAAATTGTTGGGTGATGTTACCATTGCTCAAGGTGGTGTCTTGCCAAACATTCACCAATCCTTATTGCCAGCTAAGAAAGCTAAAGCCGGTGCTGCTTCCCAAGAATTGTAATCAAAGAGAATCATATCAAGGTGATGTTTTGATTCACACAGTTCCCCAAGGTCTTTATTGTATTTTTAGCTTATATCTTTATTTCTTATTCTATTGTTTGCAGGTTAAATTTTGTATTGTAAACTAGTGTATATTATAATTCAATGATTTTAGTATTTTATAAATCTTACTCCAGTAACGCGTTGAACCAACCTGTATTTGCAATTGCATGTTGCATGTTGGCTAATGGATTGGTAAGGTTGTATGGGAGAAAAAAAATTCGCCATAAGATCTCTATTATTATATCAATCCACTTTTTTTTCTTTTTTGCAAAAGCACTTGATTGATACAAATACATTGTTACCCACTAGCTAGAAAGAAATCTAGGGAACAACTTATCATGAAGCTAGTGTTTATTGATAGCAATCCATTAATGGTAAAATGTTGGACACATCATTATCAAGTATTATCGACAATCTACAAAACTTGCAATTTCCACTCACATAATGATTTCAAATTCCGATTTTACAATCACACCATAGAAGATATGGTTCTTAAGTTTAAATTCAACTCAGGAAGAACTTCAATTGTAACCCCAGCAAATTCCCTTAGTTATATGGGTGGCGGATTCGATTTATATTTATTACAAGCCATATTGTTAGGAACAAATTTTACATATAAGCATTTAGAGAATATTATTCAGAATTATCAATTAGAGAAATATCAAGGATATTTAGTCACCAATCAAATATATAAAATGAATTTATTAGAATTGGAAAAATATGACTTTGATTATAAATCAACTTTGATATATCAGAATTGGAATTTATTAGAATTGATTGAAATTCCAAGTATGATCATCCCAGAAAAAATCCATTCCATTTCCCATTTATTTGATTCTATTTGGAATTTAATGAATAGTATAGATCCTAATACTATAGATACATTGATCATACCTGGTATAGGCACCGGATATGGAAATTTAAATGAATACGAATCAACGAAAATGATGTTATTTGCAGTTTTTTTGAATAATGTATCATTTGGGAAAAATCCAACTAGATTTGATCACCTAAAGAAATCCCTTTTGATTTTATTCTTTTTTAATAAAGATTATAAAAAATTAAGAAATCCAGGGGATATTGAAGAATTAGAAAAAAATGTAATAAGTGAATATGGGAAGAATGTTCAATTTGAAGAAAATAAAATAATGGAATTAGATGAGGTTTTTAAATGTATACAATGGTAGAGCATGATCATGAACAAGGATTGCATTTATATATATATGTGTATTAAATTTACAACAAATAATAGATGATTTTACTATGTGCAAATAATCATTACTCATAACTTCCCCGGATAAGGTATGTCTCATGTTGTGAGCCCAATTAGGTACAAAACGGAAACTTGCCAAGAATGAGCCTTGTATTATCGGTTGCAAAAATGGAACCAATATAACCGTGCTCAAAAAAAAAATACCTCAGATATCCATGATGATAGTTCTTGTTTAGAAACCTATATACCAAAAAGTGATAAGCCAGACTGGGCTGGGAACAACGGATGTAAGGGCATTGCCTCGCGTAGCAACTTTAGCCGTTTATAGAAGAACTCATATTGCATTTGAAATTCGCAATGATAAACGGATAAGCAAAAAGAAAAAACAACATCCAAATAACATTGAATATATAAAGCATATGTCTACTTGATTCATTTCTTTCATCTCTAGCTATACTGGTTCTATATCAACGATGACAAAAGATTTTGAAATTTTATACACTTTAGGTTTTATTCGATGCGAAGATAACAACAAGATCTTGCTCTTGAACCGAAACAAACCCCCTTGGATGGGGTTATTTAATGGGATAGGAGGTAAGATTCAACCACATGAAACTCCCTTAGAATGTATTATTAGAGAAGCAAATGAAGAAACAGGATTACATTTAACGAATTTTACACCTAGAGGAGTCATGACGTGGGAAGTTAAATATAGTGATAAAGTAGCTCCACAACAACCACAAACCGGAGGATTACATTTATTTACCGCGGATATTTCATTATCACAATATGATAATTATAGAACTCCATTGGTTTACAATGATGAAGGAATATTGGATTGGAAAGATTGGGACTGGATTATGCATGCGAATAATTTAGGGGTGGTGGATAATGTGAAAATTATTTTACAATATTTATTCAATAGTAAAGAACAAGATTTGTTTATGGTGAAATATGATGATTATAATTTACTTAGTTGTGTTCATTATCCTGATTCCAATCCATTATGTAAGAAAGAAACCAAAGATTAGTTGATGAGTTATATATATATAGATGTGTTTCTTTTATTCATTTTGAAATGTACAGAGAGTATAAATAGTAATACGGATACATAGTATAAATATCCTCTAATCGATACGTGGAGCAATATCTTTGGAGTGATAAGGTTCATCAAGGTACTTGATGTCTTCTTCAGTTAAATTGACCTTGTAAATACCAACCAATTCTTCCGCATGTGCAAATTTAGAAACACCAGCAATTGGAACCATACCTTTTGCAACAGACCATGCCAAAGAAACTTGCATCATAGTTGCATTGTATTTAATACTCAATTCTTCAACACGGTTAATGATAGTCTTGTCTGCTTCATTCACATTACCTAAACCAAAAATGGCACACCATTGAGTATTTTCAAAAAACTGTTGATTCTTTTCAGAATTGAATGGACGACATAATGCACCACCTGCGTTTGGAGACCATGGAATTAAACCAACACCGTTGTTCTTACAATAGTCATTCAATTCACGATCGTCTTCACGATAAAGCAATGAATAGTGACTTTGCATGGAAATAAACTTGTGCCATCCATTTTGTTTAGCAATGTTTTGCAATTCAACAAATTCCCATGCTTTCATGGATGAAGCACCAATATATCTGGTCAACCCCTGTTCAACAACGTCATTCAATGAACGCATGATTTCTTCTTTTGGAACGTCGTGATCCAAACGGTGGATTTGCAAAACATCAATATAAGTTCCCAAACGTTTAACCGAGTTTTCAGCAGCAGCCAAAATATGTTTTCTGCTTAATCCTTGATCGTTCATATAGTCAACAGGATCTGTTTCTCCCATACCTTCATCTCCTTGCTTAACAGGGAAGTAACATTTAGTCAAAATGACAATTCTTTCACGAGGGATATTGTACTTTTTGATAAACAAACCTAATAATTCCTCGGACTTACCATTGGAATAAGCATCAGCGGTGTCAAAAGTACGGAAATTATTATCATAGCAGAATTTCAAAATTTTTAAACATTCATCAATGTCACCATTGAATCCCATCCAACTGGATCCCAATCTCATGGTACCAACAGCAACAGTGTTGACTTTTAATCCTGATGAACCCAATCTGGTAACGTATTTTGATTTATCAATTGAAGACATTTTTTTTATTTTGATAGTGGTTTTGGTTGTTTGTAGTTGTTCTTAATGATGATGAAAAGAATTGTTTTGAAATTTGATATGAATGGAAATAAACAGCAATTTATAGACCATTTTTTTTTTCAAAGGGATCTTTAAGAAGGCGGGGTTATAATGGGTAAAAAAAAATACCATATTACTTGTCAAAATTATTCACACCATATTAGGGATTTTGTGCGGATAGAGGCATAGGAAATCGTTTTGCAATTAATGTGCGGATGAAGGATGAAGGAAGAAAAAACGCCAAAAAAAATATGAACAGCCCTTCCCTTTTTTTTTGCTACCCAACAATCGCCCTACCGCCATCGTCTCGCGACTATCCTTCCACTTCAACTATTTTCCTACCACGACATTAGTACCATCTTTTCTGCCAGGGCAAATATTATCCTACTATCCGACTGTACAAAAAAAGAAAAAAGTTACCCGCTTTTCTTCCTAGCGCTCCATCTGTTAGGCGTTGTTATTAATTCCAAGTCTACCAATGGGTACCTTCTTTATTGTCCAAAAACTCATCTGGGCAGTTTGAGTTTGACTCTTATATTAACAACTTACATCCGGTGCAATTCAAAGAGAGTGAAGCAGGAGATGATGAATATGATTACGACAAATTAGAAGAATTCATTCCAAAATGGGAAGGTGACCCTGTGTTTGACAAATCTATTGATCTTACTACTTTCGATAACTTGAAGGTGATTGTCAAGTTGAACTTACTCCAGAGCGTCCTTCCTATCCTGGTGGTTCTTGGCACTTTCACTAGAAGATATTACTCTGGGGCACACTAGTTCTAGTTTTTTTTTACAAGTTATGTTAAGTAGTTCCATGTATTTAGTTACCAATTATGATAGATCATCCGTCTTGAGGGATTCTATATATTGTATAAACTTCACACACCGAGAGTTGTCATTTCCTGTATCCTCTTTTTCCATTTCATTGAGCTCCGATATCACTTCTAGTTGTTCATTCAAGGTATTTAAATATTCTTGTCTTGATTTAAACGCATTTGTGAAGAATTCATCACTTAAGAGCCAGGAATAGTATGACCAAACAGAAGTATCTTCAGGACTCATATACATTCCAGTAGTGATCATTTCTAAATCATTATTCATTATTAATATCGGATCCTTGAATAGTTCAGTCCCTGGAAAATCTTTCAATTCATCATTATCGTGAATCAAGTCATAAATTTTCGGAATCAACTTTGTTCTATTATGCCAAGCTGAAAAATTCAGGAAATCTTTTTGAATTTTCATAGTAGTATAATTAAATTCATCCAAATTGATTTTTAACAATTTAGATAAATCCCCCTTACATTCTTTTTCCATATTTTCAACCACAAATCTTCTATAGTGCCAACCATGAAAATTTCTTTGATCTAAATCTAATAATTTCGATACAACTGCAAATTCGAATTTCCAATTAACTTTTTCAATTTTAACTAATTCAAATAATAACCAAGTTCTATGATTCCAAATCCAATAACATTTTGGAAATTTTTTCAATTGAGATAAAACAAAATTTAAATCTTGATTTATTAAATCTTCATAAATTTTCAATCCATCCTTGGATTTATAATTACTTAATATTTCTCGACGATAATTCCACATGGTATAAAATTCAGGATTTATGATTAAGATTTCATTATTCTTAAGTAAGGCTTCATCTGAATATACTTCATTTTCTCGTAATTTAAATAGTTCTTCTGTTAATTCTCGATATTCTTTGATCTTAATTTGATCTTTTTCGAATTTTAATTGTTTGGCTTCATCTGATAAATGTACTCTTTTGATTCCGTGTTGCTAAAAAAAAATAATCAACAAATATACGTCAGTAATAAAGAATTGAATAAGATAAGTATAAGAATGGAGATACATACCATGGTTGTTAGCTGGTGGATGATGTGTTTTTGGTGTTGTCAAACCCTGTTGTCAAAAAAAAAAAGGATCTGATCAACAGTATCGCAGGACTCAATTTTTTTTTTTTTGGATCCACAAACCGAAAGGCATACAAACATAAACAAAACAAAACAGAAGTCATATCCCCACCAACCATATAGCCATCTTTCGTTCATGTCTGCTGCATCTGCAATTTCTACATCTTCTTCATCACTTCAGCAAAAAACACCATCTTCAAAACTTGCACTTAAGGGATCATCCAAGATCGTATGTGATTATTTTGAATTTGCCTTGAATTCCATCTTGTATCAAAGAGGTATATATCCACAAGAAGATTTCGTCACGGTACGAAAATATGATTTACCAATGGTGATAAGTGATGATTATGAAGTTCAACAATATATCAAAAACATTTTGAAACAAATTAAGAAATGGATTTATAGTTCACAAATTAATAAATTCGTGGTGGTGATTGTATCGAAATCCGATTTGGAAAATATCGAACGATGGGAGTTCAATGTTGAAACCAAACAAGTAGAAAGAGAAAGAACTATGGATTCGGAAGAACTGTCGTCACAACCTGAAAAACCTCGTCTGGAGATTCAAAAAGAGATCAGAGCCATTATTCGACAAATAACAAGTCTGGTTTCTTATTTACCGGTATTAAAAGATGACGAATATACATTTAACGTTTTGGTGTATACAGACCCTACCACTACGATTCCAATTGAATGGAGTGATACTCAAGGTGATGGGCGTATACTAAGTGGTGAAAATATTGATAATGTCGCATTTACTTCCTTTAGTACTGATATTCATAAAGTTGGTACTTCGGTTTGTTATAAGTTTGATTAGTCGTAATAAAATATTCATATATTATAATTATTCCTTGTTCTATTTACTTTGACGTACCATTTTGGTTCTGCTTTTTATATTCTATTAATTCTGGATTAAACCTCCTTCTCTTATTGCTTAACATAAATCTTGATGAGCCCTTGGCACTGATTGTGTAATCCCATTTCGTCAAGTATTCATCGGTTTGATTCAATTGAGTGGTACAACTACTTTCATCCATGATTCTAACATCATTAAATCGTGATTTCAATTCCATGAACTTATAACCTTGTTCTTTACCGGATTCAGGGTCTGTTACTGGCAAATAGCTATTCAATATGGAGAATTGATATTGATGGATATAATAATCCAATATATACAAAATAGCCTCATTGACCAAAACTTCTGGACAATTTAATTCATCACTATCAATTGATTTTAAAATATCGGCAACATTGGTATCTTCCTCGCCTTCTTCTTGATGGGACAATTTCATATCTTTGGGGTTCAAATTCAAACTGATAATTATAATAGACAAGGCGATGCAATGAGGGGGTATAACCAAACTTAATGGAGTGGATATGATGTCGAAACTGATCAACCATGACAACATGGACAACTTGTAATTGATTTTCAAATTCTTACAAAATTGCATCAATAAATTATCCACATTAGATCTAATAGTAATAGGACCACTATGGAAATCAAATTTAATGATTTGTAATAGTTTAAATTCCGTAGCTAAAATAAATTTCCTTTGTAAATCAAGAAATGTATTTCCATTGGACTCCATCACTCTATTCTCATCAATCTCTCTAATTTTATTACACACATTCTGAATATCTTTCAATCGTTTAATACAATCTTCCACTTTTGTAGCTAAAAATAAACAAGCAATAGCAATCGTATATGGATCTTCGGCAAATTCAAACGGTCCTGAATTGGCTTCGAATGCATTAAATAAATAATATCGTTGATAATAGTTCATCGTAGTTGCTAGCACACGAATAGGGAATTTCAACTGCTTGATAGCCTGGAATAAAAATTGGAATACTTTATGTTTAATTGACGTATAATGAGGTTTAAAACTTTCTGGGATGGTTTGATTGTGTAAATATGAAATTTCCTTATGAGTGAAAAATGGACGTGATATCTGAACTATAGAAGGTGATGAAGGAGTAACTGATCCTCCATTTGATACACCTACTGAAGCTGCTCTTTCGCTTGGTAATGGTGTTAATTCCCTTGATGACATCGTCTTGTTTGCGTCCTTTTATGTATTGGTGATAACAAAGTGATAATACACTTCTGGCCGCCATTTTTTTTTTGCTCTTTATTCTTTTTTTTTTTTTTGCTGTTTGTTGGAAGAAGGGCGCAAGTAGTCGTGGTAGGTCGCACATTGCTCTGCATCTGACGTGAGATGCATCGACAACTGGGGGGGGGGGGACGGGACGTACAGAAGACATATTTGGGTGTAAAAAAAGACAAACAAACAAGCCGTAGTAGATGCTTGATTTAATAAAACAGAATATATATGTGTATTTTAAAAATTGATTCTCCAGTGGAATACTTGTATACAAAATAAAAATAAATAATAACAAAACATTACAGCAATTCAATTGTATTGGTTCTTTTTTTTTTAGTTTATTTTATTTATTCCAAAGTAATTGTAGTAACATTATTTAGATTTAATTCATCATCTAAGCAGTGAAAGACAAAGAGAAACCCAATTTGTGGACTGGTTCAGCTAATTTCAAGGCATCGAAAGAAGCACCCAAACCCAATTTAACACCTGGTCTCAATTCTTGGGTGTAAGACAAGGCAGTTAAACCAGAGTCGGCAATCTTAGCTTTAATGAAAGCTGATTTGTCCAAGGCATATTTGGTAGCAAATTCAACGTTGACGTTGGAAGATTTGACGGAATCCCAAGTAGCTTTAGCACCAACTTCAACCAATGGAGAGACTTTGTGGTAGTAAGCAGCAGAGAAAACAGACAAGTTGGAAGTGGCAGTAGCAGCCAAACCGTAGTTCAAGTTAGCGTAACCAACACCAATGGAGTACTTGTTGACTTTAGCAGAGGAGATGTCGTAACCCAATTCGGCACCAGCGGTGAAACCATCTTGAGCAACAACCAAGTCGGCAGTGGCAATTGGACCTTTCAACAAGTCAAAGAATAATCTGGCGTTAACAGCAGATTGTTGGTAGAAGAAGTTCAATTTGGCGTTTCTGGTACCGTTTGGAACAACAGAGGTGTCCAATTCCCCTTTCAAGCCTGGGGTCAACAATTCGGACAATTCAATCTTGGTGGTCAAAGCGTTAGCATTGTTCCAACCTTGGGTCAAAGTTAAACCAGTAGCTTTGTCCAAGTATTTGGCATCAACGGAAGCAGCAATGGTGTCGTCTTTGGCGGTTTTACCTTTAACAGTGAAAGTAACACCATTTGGGGCCACAGTTTTGACATCAACAGCAGCGGTGGACAAGTGGTAGAAATCTCTGTTAATTAAATCGTTGGAAGCCTTAGCTAAGTCGGAGTAAGCAGATGGAGCCATTGTGAAATCGATTGAGGGTTAGGATAATAAGGAATTGGAATTGAAGTAGTAGAAGAAAGAAAAGAAAGGAAAAGAAGAAAGAAAGAAAAAAAAAGTGGAAATGGAAATGTATTGAATGACAGTAATTTTTCTGTCTCTGTCTCTCAGAATCTCTGTGTCTCTCCGATTCTCTGTATTAGCAGAATCCCCAACGTTTTTTTTGGTTGGTTGTTTTTCAGTTAAAAATATTTCTGCACAACTAAAATACTTGAGAGAGAGCATCGTACACAGTAAAGTAATATTCGCTTTTCTTTCCATGGCTTCTACGATCTTCTCTCTCCCGTTGGTAGATTTACATACAAAAGCCTTTTGTCCCACATATAATCATAATCTTCACCACAACAACCACAGATCTGTATATTCACCAATTGATGAGGATGGTGATGATTAATTGAATTGTGGATAGTACTTTAAGAAGACAGTTGATGGCACTGTAGCCCCCCATCATACAAATGCGATATGTGGTTCTAAATACCGTGGACAAAAGTGTTTGATCAGATGTCCCTTTTTGGAGTGAGTTGGAGGCAAAAAGAAAATACGCGTGGGGAAATGAAAACCCCAAAATTTACCAACAGTAAAAGTTGCACTGATCATTCCAAACTCCATCATTTACAATATTATTTACTACGAAATATTATTACAAACCTCTTGATTAGAAGATGGTGATAATAAACAAAAAAAAATAGCTGACCCTATATTTTTTTGGTTCTGGATTACTCACCTCCAAATCATACGATCGTATCTGTGCACATGTGTGTTCTCCCACGATCAGTCAACACGGGGGGAGGTTGCAATAATTATGTAGTTATAGGGGGTAGTTGAGACAACGTGTGCTTCCACCATGTCACGTGTATAGTACATGCATCTGTCATAAAAAAAACTCTAAAAAGGGCCGAAACAAAAATAATAAAAAGCCAACAATAATTCTGCTGCTTACCACCGAGGTAATTCCCATAAACCTTAGATTTGAATTGTCTTGATTAGAATTCATTGGGCTTGATCTGATCTGAATTGATCTGATCTGGTTCGGTTACATTTTCTTCTGTTATTGCCAAAGCACATGATATTGCATTTTTTTGCTTGACTGTCCGATTCAACCATGACAGCAAGAAACAAGAGATTCCGAACTTTCCTAAATACAGGTTTGAGAATAATGACATAAGTATTTGTTATATTCATTATGTATCAATGATATTGGCCATGACCAAATAATTTTGACACAAGGTGCCAAAGCTTCTGCCACTTAAGAGAGAGATAGGAAAAAAAAAACCCATCCATCACTTTAACAGATTCCCAATTTTGACAGCCATCATTTCCACAATCATTGCATAGCCAATTCAACGATGGAAAAGTTTTCAGGTTGGAGAGA
This sequence comes from Candida neerlandica, assembly GCA_030557875.1. Classification (NCBI taxonomy): domain Eukaryota; kingdom Fungi; phylum Ascomycota; class Pichiomycetes; order Serinales; family Debaryomycetaceae; genus Candida; species Candida neerlandica. The sequence goes on from JANIWD010000044.1 coordinate 21,768, forward strand.
TAGAGGTACAGGGATCTCCCCTTTCATGCCACAAGCATTGCCTACATTCAAAAAGAATATCCTTGCTTCTATTTTTTACAAATTACCACTTTATTTTGTCAAATTACCATTTTTCATCATTGCTGCAATTTTATACGCAGTTACTGGCTTGACATCAGTGTTGAGTTTCATCTTTACTGTTCTTTTTGGATTCACCGCTATTGAATACTCCGTCGATGGAGTGAAGAAATCACAAACCGACCAATTGGCTGCTTACAAACCAAGAAAGGGTGATTTAATCGTTGCTAACTATATCACGCCAATGGATGGATATTTCTTTGCCTTATTGAGCCACTCATCAAATATCGTCATCTTAGTGCCAGACAAGGCTGGTGATTTATACGAGTATTCCCCATCATCATTGTCTGACAGCACATTTGCATTTGCAGTAGGTACTAAAGTTGAAGATGTCTCCAAGTTCAAAAGGAATATTGTTTTCTTGTTGTTGGAAGGAACTCCATCAAATAACAAAGCAATTTTACCATTTGTTAAATTAAATCCTAAATACTCGTTTGATGATTTCACTATAAAGTCTTTGGTGTTGAAAATAAGTCCAACTTATTTCACATTACCAATTCCAAACATTGGTAAATTACAATATTTCTTTGAATTGATAGCAAGCTTTTCACAAAAGAATCTTCGTGCCAAAATCTACAAGTTTGATCAATTTAACGTTTCACAGATTAGAAAGTCTTTCGAATTGAATTCATTAAACTCCATTAGTAGTGAGTTGGATATTGATTCCAAGAACAAATTTGTCAAGTATTATACCGACTATAGTATCAAAAAGAACTAAATATAAATATGGATATACATTTATTTATTTATCTCTAGTAGGACTTCGACTTCTTTCCCTTTCTTTGTGTTTATGACGGTCTGATCTGTGTCTGTGGGATCTGTGGGATCTATCTGATCTATGTTTGCTACGTTTCTCTTTCTTATTTTCATTTATAAACTGTTCCATAGGGTCTTTAAACTCGTCGTATTCTTCATTTTTATCTTCTTTCTTCTCTTCGTTTTTATTCTTCAAGAATTCAGCCATTGGGTCTTGAAGTTCATCGTCTTCTTCCTCTCGTACAAGTTGATTCTTTTCCTCAACATGATCCTTTATATGCTCTATCAATTTAATATCCTTGGTACTACGTGCCTTTGCTTCTATTTCTTCTCGTACTTCATTATAGTTAATCAAATAGTCATCTTCTTTCTCATCCCCACGTAGTTTATAATAATTATGATCAACTCTCAATACTCGATCTCCCAATTTAATACCATTAAAATTGTCAATTGCCAAAATACAACTCTTGAAATTGGCATATTTTAAAAACCCAAACCCTCGATGTTTACCAGTTTCTTTATCCTTAATCAAATTTATATGAGTGGGTATTCCGTATTGACTAAATATTACAATTACATCTTTTTCAGTTAAGTTAAACGGTATGTTACCAATATATACATAGTTGGTATCACGATAATCATAATGCCAGGATGCTTTGTACGAAGTACCCGAATCTAGTTCCTTTTGGTTGATCTGGTTGATTTGTCTGACTGTGTTCATTTGGTGTTGGTAGGTTGATTGGTTGGTGATTAGATTAGGAAACAAGAGTGAACATTGATGCAGCACTAATTAGTGCGAAAATATTTGAACCCGAAAAATCTAAAAAAAAACTTGCAACAGAGATGAGATTGGATTTTTTTTTTCTGATATATAATTCATAATTTTTTTTTGTATTACATTATTCAACCAGGTAACCACACTAACCATGGCTAAGAATGCAACCAAGAAGTCTCCTGTCGTGGAGAAGAAAGCAGTCTCTATACTGAAAAAGAGAAAGCCAGTTGAAGAAGAAGAAGAAGAGTCTGAATCAGAAGATGAAATAAATGTCGAAGGATTACTAGATGCAGACGAAGACGAAGATGAAGATGAAGAAGACGAAGAGGAACAAGAGGAGGACCAAGAAGCAGACCAAGAAGAAGACGAAGAAGCAAGTTTAGCTGACTCTGAAGAAGAATTGAACCAATTATTGGGAGAAGAGGAAGACCCAAGTGACTATGATTCTGAAGACTTTTCTGATGAACCAAAGGATGATATATCTGGAATTAATATAAAATCATTATCAGTTTCAGAACCAAATACCATCATTTCCAAATTTTCTGATGGTAAAACCAGAATTATAAAGCCAGAAATTGAACCTAAATATGATAGTGATGACAGTGATAAAGAAAATTTCAATACCATTGGTAATATCCCATTTTCTGCCTATGATGAAATGCCTCACATTGGTTATGATATAAATGGTAAGAGAATTATGAGACCAGCTAGAGGCTCTGCATTGGATCTGTTGTTAGAATCTATTGATTTACCAGAAGGTTGGACCGGTTTATTGGATCAAAATACTGGTACCTCATTGAAATTAACTTCTGAAGAATTGGAATTGATTAGAAAAATCCGTGCCAATGAAAATGTTGATTCAAACATCGATCCATACGAACCATTGATTGACTGGTTTACTAAAGATGAAGAAATTATGCCTGTCACTGCCGTTCCTGAACCAAAGAGAAGATTTGTTCCTTCTAAACACGAGGCTAAGAGAGTGATGAAGATCGTCAAGGCTATCAGAGAAGGAAGAATTATCCCACCTGACCAAGTTAAAGAAAAATTAGTTGAAGATCAATACAATTTTGATCTTTGGCAGGATGAAGTCGAAGTTCCAGATCATATCATGACTTTAAGAGCACCAAAATTACCACCTCCAACCAATGAAGAAAGTTATAATCCACCAGAAGAATATCTTTTGACCGAAGAAGAAAAGGCCAAATGGTTAGCAGAAGCTCCAGTTGACAGAGAAAGAAACTTTTTACCACAAAAATATAGCTCTTTGAGACATGTTCCAGGTTATCAAGAATCGGTTAGAGAAAGATTTGAAAGATCCTTAGATTTGTATTTGGCACCAAGAGTACGTCATAATAAATTGAACATTGATCCTGATAGTTTGATTCCTGATTTGCCATCACCTAAAGATTTGAGACCATTCCCAATCCGTTGTTCCACGATATATGAGGGCCACACTGGTAAAATTAGAACTGTCTCCATTGATCCTCAAGGTTTATGGTTGGCTACAGGTTCTGATGATGGTAGTGTTAGAATATGGGAAGTCTTGACCGGTAGACAAGTTTACAAGGCACAAATTATAAATAAGGAAATCAACAACGAAGATCACATTGAAAGTTTGGAATGGAATCCAGACTCAACAACTGGTATATTGGCCGTTTGTGCTGGTGAACATATCTATTTAGTTGTTCCACCAATCTTTGGTTTTGATATCGAAAACACAGGTAAATTGAGAATTGAAAGTGGTTGGGGTTATGACACTTTTGGTAATAAAAAGAAAGATCTTAAAATACCTGGTGAAAACGAAGAAGGAGATGAAGAAGATGTCGAAAAAGAATCCACTGCCAGTGAGCCAAAGAAAGAAGTTGCCAAATGGTTCCCACCAAATGCTGAACAAACTGCTATGGGTGTTTCTGCTGTCATCCAATGTCGTAGAACTGTTAAGAAAATATCATGGCATAGAAAAGGTGATTACTTTGTTACTGTTTCTCCAGAAAGTCAAAATACTGCAGTTTTAATCCATCAAGTATCTAAGCACATATCACAATCACCATTCAGAAAATCAAAAGGTATCATAATGGATGCCAAATTCCATCCATTTAAACCACAATTATTTGTTTCATCCCAACGTCAAATTAAAATCTATGATTTAGCTCAACAAGTATTATTAAAGAAATTAATGCCTGGTGTGAGATTATTATCTACAATCGATATTCATCCTCGTGGGGATAACTTGATTGCCGGTTCCTATGATAAAAGAGTCACATACTTCGATTTGGAATTATCCCAAACTCCATTCAAAAAACTTAGATATCACGATATGGCCGTCAGATCAGTCGTATACCACAAGGGACAATTACCATTATTTGCCACCGGTTCCGATGACGGATCTATTCATATCTTCCATAACTCAGTTTATGACGATGCCAACCCATTGATAGTTCCATTGAAGAAACTTACAATGGGCAATTGGGTGTTGGATTTGGTTTGGCATCCAAAACAACCATGGATATTCGCTGCCGGTGCTGATGGTAAAGCATACTTATACACCAATTAGTTGAGTCCGACTACTTTGTATTTCGTTTGTAAGGATAATAAAATAGAGTTCAATATAAATAAATAATTTATACTTTTTTTGTCAAAATAACAAACCTTAAATTCTGGACCGACATAAAGAAATCCTAGCCATTAAGGTGTTAAACCTTTCTCAATGGATAATCCCTTTCTCCTTTCATCGGCCAACTTTCAATTCTATTCCCTGCGCCTAATTGTTATCTATGGCTGGTTTCTGAGTTAATCTTGTTATCTATTTTGTCCAACTCTCCTTCTCCCTCTCCCTCTCCCTGTCCTTCCTCCTTGTTAATTCATATATAAATAGTTACTAATTCTGCAGTTTTTTTTAAAAAATAATCAATTAATATCAATTGTTATCTAATTCCACATCTATACATAATACAAAGTCATGTCTGATAAGAAAGATATCCCCCAATTTGCTCCAGTTGATGAAAGTAAGTTCAAATTCGTTACCAGATTAGGTTCTTCTGGATTGAAAATTAATACCGTTGCCATTGGTACCATGAGATTAGGATCTTCTGCTATGGGATTCAATGGTGATATCGATGAATGCTTAAAGATTTTGAAATTCTGCTATGACAATAATTTCCGTACTTTTGATACTGCTGATGCTTACTGTAATGGTAAATCAGAAGAGTTGTTAGCATTATTCATTAAGAAATATAATATCCCTCGTGAAAGAATTGTCATTTTGACAAAGTGCTATTTTCCTGTTAAAGAAGGCGAGGAAGGGTTTGGACCTGTTGACCCAGTTGATTTTATGAATGATAGAGGTTTGAGTAGAAAACATATTTTGGCTGCTGCTCAAAACTCAGTCAAACGTTTGGGTACTTATATTGATGTTTTGCAAATCCACCGTTTGGACCAGGAAGTTCCAAAAGAAGAAATCATGCGTTCATTGAATGATGTTGTTGAACAAGGGTTGACCAGATATATTGGTGCGTCATCTATGAAAGCATGGGAATTTGTTGAATTGCAAAACATTGCTAAACAAAATGGCTGGCACAAGTTTATTTCCATGCAAAGTCACTATTCATTGCTTTATCGTGAAGATGATCGTGAATTGAATGACTATTGTAAAAACAATGGTGTTGGTTTAATTCCTTGGTCTCCAAATTCAGGAGGAGCCTTGTGCCATCCATTGGGGTCTGTCAAGAGCAACCAATTCTTTGAAAGTATTTGGGCAAAATTACTTAATTTGGGAGAAGGTAGTGAAACAGAGAAGACTATTATCAGCCGTGTTGAAGAATTGAGTATCAAATTCAATGCCACCATGACACAGGTATCTTTAGCTTGGTGTATTGCTAAAGGATTGATTCCAATTGCTGGTGTTTCTAAATTTGCCCAAGCAGAAGATTTAGTCGGTATTTATAATGTCAATTTGACCGCGGAAGACATCAAGTACCTTGATGAACCTTACCGTGCTAAAGAACTTATTCCAACTACTCATTAAATTCAATTTTCTAAGTAGGCCAGTGATGTCTGTAGGACTAGAAAAATAAAAAATAATAATACATAAATCGAGATAACTTTAAAATAGAATTCAGTAAGTATTTCCACTATATTCAAAGTACATCTCCGTCATCATACACGTGAAAAGAAATGCACCATGGTAGAAAGCGGGTATAAATTATGCAATTAATTTCTTGGCTAGTATTGTTCGGGGAATAATTTCAATTTCATTGAAGAATTGGTTGGTATTCACAAGGTCAATTTAAGTGAAGAAGATATTAAATATCTTGATAAGCCTTACCGTGCTAAAAAGCTCATTCCTATTATTCAAAATTAGTTAATATATTTTAAATAGACATAGATATAACGATTAAGAAAGTGTTTGCCTGTGGCATTAGAATCGAACGGTGATTAGATTTACAGCGGTAAATATCTATACAGTTTCATTCACCTAACATAACCCGTAGACGAAACTAGTACTAGTGTTCACATAAGGAAAATCTTCTAGTGAAAGCGCCTTCATCATATTCGTCCTCTTCAAAGATTGGGGCGGATCGTTCATCCATAAACTCAACTCTAACTTCCTTAGCTTCAGCAAGAGTCATTGGCCATGATCCTTCCCCTTCTTTCAACTCCAAGATTTGTTCTTTCAAGTTGTTTGGGAACAAGTAATCCAACCTGGAATCATCCCACCATTCCTTGTTTTGAGGAGGAACTTGTTTAGTACTAAGAACATTGGTGTTATATGGATCAACAATGAAGAAACACAAAATCTTCCTATGACCAGGCTTACTCTTATCCTTCAATTCAAATGGGTCAACGTGATGTTGGAACATATTGGGGAACACGACCATTCGATCCTCTTTGGCTATTACATCACCTAGTTGTCTAACCATTTGATCTTCATCGTGGATTCCAAAAATAACTTCAGTGTAAGTAGAATCACCTTGCTCATACAATGGATCTTCGAAGCCAGTTCTAAAAGATAGTTTTGATTCGGAGATGTTTTCCATATCGTAGTAGTATAGAACCGTGGCAATAATGTCTTCGTTGATGGTACCTTCTACGTGCCAAGAACCACCAGGATAAGAAGGACGTTCTGGGGTAAGTTCAATGTTGGCCAACTTGACAATCACCTTCAAGTTATCGAAAGTAGTAAGGTCAATTGGCTTGTCAAACAAAGGGTCACCTTCCCATTTTGGAATGAATTCACGCAAGTACTCACCTCTAGTGTCCTGGAATTCTTCTAATTTATCGTAATCATATTCTTCATCTCCTGCTTCATTTTCTAATTGTTCCTCCAATTCTTCAAGTTTTCTAGCGTATTCTTCACTATAAGCGTCTTGATAGTGTGGAATTGGAATACGTATGAACTCCTTGGACGCATATCTTGTCAAGCAACAATTCAAACCAGGAATGGCAGCATTGAAAATTTTACCAATCGATCCATACAACTCTTTGAATTGCACCGGATGTAAGTTGTTAATATAAGAGTCAAATTCAAACTGCCCAGATGAGTTCTTAGACAATAAAGAAGGTACCCATTGGTACTTTTTGGAGACCCCATAGGTTTCAACGTTAGGTTTGGCATTCTCGATTTCTTCACGGTACTTGGCAATCTCAAGTTGCCCATTACACAAAATAGGAGTCTTGTCATACTGAACGACAAACAATGATGGGTGTACCAAGTCCACGACAGCTTGGTTTGAGCCTGGATGGAAATCGTAGTTTCCGTCAAAAGATTCTACCAATTTTTCAACTTCAGTGGTGAAGTCTTTCTTCAATGATGCCGGGATGGTAGAATCAGAAAACAATATCTTATCTTCACAACCCACATGGAAGGTTCCCAAATCTTTCTCAACCCTTTCGTACCATTCCAATTCCTTGAACACGTACTCAATTATCTGGTCAAGGTATTTTGTCTTGTCTTGACATTGGTCTCTGATTTCTTTGATCCATTTCTTGACGATCTCCTCGTTCTTGTACTTGGACTCCCAATCAGATTTTGATCTAATGGAATATGAAATATCAGTACTCAACCATTCGTCTAAGCACCTTGGAGAAGGACCCTGGCCAGCATATGGACTCCACCAAGGATGTTGAAATGGAGATCCTGTTCTTTGAGACTCGGCACGTCTAAGTCTTTCTTCACGCTCCTGGCGCTGTTGTTCCCAATTGATGCGTTCTGGTTCGGTTTCAGATTCGGAGTCGGAAGTAATTAAAGTACTCGTTGGGACGGGCATGGCTGTTATCTTGAAATTTGGCAACACGCGTTTTGAGTATGTCAGCAAAAATCCCTTGGACCAAATATTAATTCTTTGCTAAACAAAGTTTGTATAAAAAAAAAACAATATCAACTGGAAGGGCTCAGTTGCTTTCGTTTGGTAGGGCTGATAATAGAATAAGAACTAAACCTAAACTGCTTATTTAATTTTTTTTTTCTTTAGAAAGCAAGATCGTGTAGTCTTTGAATGATATTTTTTTTTTGGGGACAAATTGGAATCTAGTTTTACTTTCCCACTTGCATATAATGCTATAAAATATCAGACATTAATAATCGACTGATTGATGAGCACAAACTTGTTGTTGACTTATTGTATAAGCGGCGAGATATTATTACTCCTCATGCATGTATTGTCTCTCTCACTTTGTTATTTCTTGGCCGTACAAAAAAAATGTTATTCATGAATGTTTGATGCATTTACGAAATTTATACACGTGACCAGATGCACTTATTACAATCCCCATAATGTTTTTTTTTTCTAATGTCCTTTGATGGCATCAAACAATAAAGATGGACGTGCGAAAACGCCAAAAATGTTATCAAACAATGTAAGTGATGATGTTGGTTGTGTTAAATCTAACAAACGTGTTATTGGAGAAGACTGTCCTGTCTAACCAGAGGAAGTAGCATAGACTGTTGAAACATTATATTGGTCTAGGTAGCAATGGGAACAGTTAGGAAAAGAGGGCGATCAAGGTTGTAAAAGGGTGCAATTTTTCGTTTTGACATTGATAGTTTGATTACAATAAGATTGATGAAGAATTCAACCAAAATATAACGAAAAATGACCATTCTATGCACTGGCAAACAAAGAATATCAAATGAAAAAGGCAGCCACTAACCGAGTGTGGAACACCTATCCACAACACCACAGTCCACATGGATACTCCGGAAATTAAACACATGTCTTGGTAACTTACACGATAGTATAATTAATTTCTATAAGTCCCTAGACTCTTATGCCACTGTGACAGGAGAAGCGTTTGCATTACTATTTTGGCATATATAACCTCTATCGTTATTAAACACTCTAACAATTCTTCGTCCACGTTTAGGTTTGAAATAATTTTGAAACAGAATTCTCCTTATTTCAATTCTTGTGAAATGCTTGCCACACTTCACCAAAAACCACCATACCCTATCCCCCCATGAAAAAAAAAGCTGCAATGCCACAAAGGGAAAGGATTACAGTTTGTACCACAGTTCATAATGTTTCAAAGTTGATGCTACAACTGTTATATTTCAAATTTATTGAATGTCTCGCCTGACATACAGTAAGACCACATTACCTAATTAGTCAAGCAAAGGGATCTCGTTGAAAATGGAATCTAATCATAGAAAACTTAATTAGACCTAAAAAAAAAAACAAAGAAAAAAAGAAGATCAAATCTTGTGTTTAGAAACAAATATATTACTTTAATAACTTAAATTAATTTCCCGAAATTGTTGTATTTCCTACACATGAAGCAATTATGAGCTTCTATTAGAATTGAAAAAATGGAAAAAGAAAGTTCCAAAAATTTCTTTACTTGCCCGATTTGGCTGCGAAAGGGACTTTCCACAGTCAATAATGAGGGAACAAAAAAATATTTTCTAACCGGAAAAACAGTAGAAGTATTGCAAATTACTTGCATATCCTTAACCAACACCAATCAACTATTTGGAATATAATACATTTGCAAAGAATATAAATAACTATCGATTTCCATATTCTAATTCAATATTTTTTACTTCTATTATTCCTCATCAGAAACAACAACGCTTTCTACTACAATACAAAACTTCCCTATTCAAACCAATAACCAAATTACCTTTCAATATCAACAATGAGATTCTCCTTAGCTTTATTAACCACTGTTGCCGCCGCTTTAGTTGCCGCTGCTCCTGCCCAAGCCCCAGTCGATGAATCTACTGTCGCTACCAATGAAACTTCACCTGCTATTCCAGAAAATGCTGTTCAAGCTATTATTCCATTGGACGGTGAATTGACTCCAGTTTTTGTTGAACTCGATGACCATCCAGCTATTTTGATTGTTAACACCACCACTGTTGAAAACACTGATGCTACCAGTGTCGAAAAGAGAGATGCTGCTTTCCGTTTGACTAGATACGGATGGTTCTCTCCAACCAAAAGAGAAGTTGCCGATGAAGAAACTGTCGATGCTGAAAAAAGAGATGCTGCTTTCCGTTTAACCAGATACGGATGGTTCTCTCCAACTAAGAGAGAAGTTGCTGATGAAGAAGCTGTCGATGCTGAAAAAAGAGACGCTGCTTTCCGTTTAACCAGATACGGATGGTTCTCCCCAACCAAAAGAGAAGTTGCCGATGAAGAAACTGTCGATGCTGAAAAAAGAGATGCTGCTTTCCGTTTAACCAGATACGGATGGTTCTCTCCAACTAAGAGAGAAGTTGCTGATGAAGAAGCTGTCGATACTGAAAAGAGAGATGCTGCCTTCCGTTTGACCAGATACGGATGGTTCTCTCCAACCAAATAAGCTGAACAAGCTTAAGTTCGTTGCAGAACAGATACTTTGAAAAGGACTTTTATTCTATTTTTTTTTCCAACTCGTGTTTTTTCCTTATATTCAAACCTAGTGTTTTTAAATCTTTTCAAAATCAATAAAAAAAAATTTACTTTTTTATCTACTTTTTCGTTTAATAAATGTTTTCGATTCTTGTGTCCTTTTCATTAACAATCCACTTATCTTCTGATTAATTCTATAACTATCACAGCATTGATTACCTCGTAATATTTCTTTAAAATCTAATATAAATTAAGCATATTATATGTTGAGATCATACACCTAACACATTTATCCCAGTTGGTCTCGACCAGGTGTAATTGTTAATTGAGTACATATACTTGTAGGAGTCAAAAAGTCCTGCATATAATATAGTATTTTTTTTTTTCTTTTGTGAACCAAAGGGTAATGAAGAAAGAGCAGAGCATCTCAAATCTTTTTCCAATGACAACTATATACTTGAAACTAATATACTTCTAATCATCAATACACAATGGCTACAACCAAATCAAGAGGAAGAAGAGCAGAAAAGAAATCAAAGAAGCAAGAATCAGAATTAGAAAATGATGTTGAAGTTTTAGATTCAGAATCAGGAAGCAACAACAACAATAAATCTGGAATCCCAAATACTTTCTTTGGACTTGTTGATAGTAACGAATTAGATTATTTCAAACAAGCAGAATCTACCTTGAATATAAATGCATTTGATAGTGATGAAGATAGACAAGGGTTTATTAATTCAGTTTTGGAAGAAGCTCAAGGAAAAGAATTGAAATTGGTTACCAATCAAATTTGTTCCAAATTGATGGAAAGATTGATCTTATTTGCTGAAACTAAACAATTAAAGAAAATTTTTAAACAATTTCTGAACCATTTTGTTTCCCTAGCTTATCATAAATATTCTTCTCATGTTTTGGAAACCTTACTTGTTAGAATTGCTGCCCTTGTCGAAAAAGAGTTAGCCCAAACTTCAGAAGAAGATCAGGAAGGCGAAGAAGCAGAAGAAGAAGAAGAAGAAGTCCCAGTTGAAGCATTATTCATTAGTATGGTTAATGAATTCAAACCTCATTTAGCTGCCATGATTGATAATCTGTACGCATCCCATGTTTTAAGACTTTTGTTATTAATTCTTGCCGGGAAAGAATTACCATCCACCACCACATCAAATTCAACCTTAAGATCCAAAAAATCTAAAATTGCTAGAAAAATGATTGAAATCAAAGACAATGAAGATTTCAACCGTGCATTCCAGACCCCAGAATCATTCAAGAATGAATTACGTGAATGTTGTCAAACAATAGCTGCTGGGTTAGATACCAAAACTGCTCGTGAATTGAGTATTCATAAAATTGGATCTCCAGTATTACAATTATTGGTTCAACTTGAAGGTTTGGTTGATCGTGAACGTACATTTTGGCATCTTATATTCCGTAAAGATCTGGAAGGCAAAAATGACGTTGAAGAGTCATTTGTGGAATATTTGTTGTCTGATTCTGTGGGATCTCATTTCTTGGAATCAATCATTAAAAACGATGGTGCTCGTCCAAAATATTTGGAAAGATTGTACAAGTTGTACATGAAAGACAGAGTATTGAAATTGGCTAAAAGATCAACCAATGGTGTTTATGTCATTCAGGCTTTGTTATTCAAGCTAAAACCTGTTGAAGTTGAATATATTTTGGATCAAATAATTCCTGAATTATCTGACTTGATCTCTATTGCTGATAACCAGAACTTGGATTTAGCTAATAAATTAATCGATGCTTCCATAATCAGAGGAAACTATAGACGTGATGAAATTATAAGTCAATTATTCATTAAATTCGCTCCTAATTATAATGTCGAAGACCCACTGAATGATACCACCACTGAATTCATTGAAAACGTTTTACAATTAGAAGGCTCTACCTTGGGTAACACTAGAGATGACTGGCCAACGGCACAAGAAAGAAAAAGAGCATTATTCTTAGAAAAACTAATGGAATATGACTATAAGTTTATCATGTGTACCTGGTTCAACTTCATGGCATTGCCAGTTGAAAGATTTATTCAAATGTGTTTCCATGGTGTTTTCTGTCATGTTGTTGAAAAAGCATTAGTGGTTGAACCTGAAGAACCTAAGAAAATTCAAATTTTAAGAAAAAGATTACTTAATATCTTCCAAGGTCAAATTGTTGCTCTTGCTTGTAACTCATATGGTTCACATATTGTTGACACTTTGTGGAATTTCACCGTTTTATTACCAATGTATAAAGATAGAGTAGCATCAGAATTGTTCAGCGAGTCCCATAAAGTCAAAGAAAGTACTTATGGTAGATTAGTTTGGAAGAACTGGGGTATGGAATTATTCTCCCGTAAGAAATACGATTGGAAAGCATTGATCAAGCAACAAGAAGAAGAATATTATGGAGAAAATAGTGAAGAATCAGCTCCAAAGAGAGCTAAAAAGCCAATTGAATTAAAATTAGAAAGAATGGCCGAAGAAAAGAGACGCCAAGAAGAACAAGCCGAGAGAGCTCAAAGTGGATACATGAAACGTAAATTGGAAGAAGTTACTGGGTCTGCATCAGAGAAGAAACAAAAACTTAGAGGACGTAATAGATATTAAAGTATATACAACGTAGTGGGGTCTATTTTTTCTATAATAAACTATATATAAGTATATTTACAAGTTGGAAAACAAACTACAAAAAAATCTATTCTTTTGTAGAAATGTAGTATTCATTCAAGGTTTGCTCTTTGACTCCAGTTGGACTTTCAACGACTGGGTCAACCCCAGATTGATTTTTAGGGAATGCAATAACATCTCGAATACTACTTGAACCAATCAACATCGCACATAATCTGTCAAATCCCAATGCCAACCCAGCATGTGGTGGACATCCCATACTTAAGGCTTTCAATAAATGACCAAATAAATCTTGGAAGTTTGAGATTTTTAAAATCTCCTCAAATATGTATTGTTGTAAATCAGGGTCATGGATTCTTCTGGAACCACCACCAACTTCAACTCCATTGATAACCAAATCATAATGTTCTCCTCTCACTTTTAATGGATCCGACTCTAACAAGTCATAATCTTCAATTTTTGCCATAGTGAATGGATGATGGGTAGATTCAAATTTCGTGTAATCGTATTGCGGATATTTCTCTTTTATTTCATTATTTGTATTGGAAAGTTCAACAGGGTTAAACAATGGAAAGTTGACTACCCAAGCTCCCACAACCATGTCATCAATATTGTAATGTTCAACAACTTGGCCATTTTTGGCGATTGGTCTGAGCCATTTATCGGGGTATTCTTTAATCGCCAATTGTCTAAATTTCCCTAACGGGGTTGGGTTTTCGTAAGGGAATGTAGATCTTGTCGATACAGCAAATACATCCCCTGGTTGCAAGTTCAACAATGTTTGCAATTTCCCTTCATCAAATGAACTAGTTGTCTCAATTACATGGGCTTCAGTTAATTTTTTATACCAATTGATTCCATCTTCTGGTTTATTGACTGCCCAAACGTATGGTCTTCTAGTAGAAAACTCATGTTCATCAGTGAAAGATTTAGGCAATTTGTATTTCTTGGATGTGCCTGGTTCAAATGCTTGTTTCAAGATCGATATTTCCACTACCGGAAACTCTTTATTCTCTTTGGCAACAAAGAAATCTTCAAGACTTTTGAATGTCAAATTTGACCTCAAATCAGGTTTGTCGATACCATATTTAGTTAATGCATCAATGTAATTCAACTTAGTAAATTGTAGGTTACTTTTATCGGCACTGTCGTGGCAAATTTCTTCCAAATGGCCGTCGGCATTCACTTTATAAGTTGGCTTGCCTCCAATTTTATTCCAAACATTATGAACTATATCTTCTACAACAACTCCAACTTGGTCGGAATTATTGATAAAACTCATCTCCAAATCGATTTGTGTAAACTCAGGTTGTCTATCAGATCTTAAATCTTCGTCTCTAAAACATTTAGCAATTTGAAAGTATCTAGTAATACCCGAACTCATCAATATTTGTTTGTATTGTTGAGGGGATTGAGGTAATGCATAGAATTTATTAAATGCTCTCGTAGGAACCAAAAATTCACGAGCACCTTCTGGAGTTGATTTGAATAACAATGGTGTTTCAATTTCAACAAAATCATGATTTTTTGTGAATATGTCTCTGATTAATTGTGCCGCTTTACTTCTTAATCTTAACGATTTTTGATAATAAGGAGTTCTTAATTGTAAATATCTAAATTGAGGTGGGATATCTGCGGGACTACTATGTTTCAACTTGTCCAATCTTGCTGCATCGATATTTGAAGAATTTAAAATTTGGAAATTTTCAACAACCAATTCCAATTCCCTTGAACCGTCACCCTCTTTGGTTTGTTTTTGTTGAAGAAAACCCGTCACACTGACCGAATCTTCAACAGTTAATTTCTTCATCAATTCAAATATCGATTCATCGGTAAATTGTGGAGTTGCCAATAATTGAATCTCATCACCATTTGTATCTCTCAAAAATCCAAATCCTAAAGTTGGCCTTATTCTTGATTTTCTATTGATATGTCCATTCAATGTTATCTTGACTTGTTGATTATTCAAGTATTTTTCGATGTCAGAATTGATGGTTTTGATAGTATGGGTAGCCAAAGGAAAATCATACTTGGCTAAAGTGGTTGACTTATTTGGTAAACTAGAATATGATCTAATCACATTACAGCGAATGTTTTTTCGTAATAGTAGTTTCAACATGTAGATTATTTGCTTGTTAATGTCCCAGACGATGGAAGAAAAAAAGTGGGCAGACAACTGGACAAAAAAAAAAGTTTATTGAGACTGAGATCTCTAAGATGTAGAACAGAAGGAAATGGAACAGGACTCTACCACTACAAGAGGATATAATCCCGATAATATGAGATTGAGTGTAGAGTAATATTATGTCACTTTAGATGGAGCATTAAATAGATGGTATAGTCCCATTGACAAATCATCGAAAGACCACCAAATCATAGTAATTACAATAAGGAATTGATAAACATCGATATCAGTATTGAAGTTGATATTGAATAGCTCCATTAGCTTTTCTTGCGCCTGGAATTACCTTGGCGAATCTTCATCGTTTCATAGCCTATGCATATAATTTATGATACCATAAACCATTTCTCATCTACAAGCTAGATTATCAAGAGATCAAATCTCATAACCATTAATACAAATATTTTATCTAGGAGTTCTATATTGACTTTCTACCAAATATAAATCAAATAATACATTTTTATACATTTTTAAAATACTCCCAAACTCTGGAATTATATCTAGTCTTTTTTATATAGTGGGTTTAAGTCAGGATAATAAACACAACTAATCAAATGATAATCATTGTATTTTACAGTAAACAAGTCTTGTTCTTTGCTGTCAAAAAGATACTGCAAAATGATTTTAATATTATCTACAACTCCAAAATTATCAGGATGAATAATCCAATCCCAATCTTTCCAATCCAATATACCTTCATTGTTGTAAACCAATGGTGTTCTATAATTCTCATATTGTTCCAAAGAAATATCAGCAGTGAAGAGATACAAACCACCAACACTTGGCAGTTGATGCGAAGTTACTTTTTCACTATAATCAATTTCCCAAGTCATTACCCCTCTGCTTACAAAATTAGGTAAATTTAATCCGGTTTCTTCGTTTGCTTCTCGTACCATGCAATCGAAAGCAGTTTCACCTGAATGTAATTTACCTCCGACACCATTGTACATACCCATCCATGGAGCTTTGTTTCTGTTCAAAAGTAAGATTTTGTTGTTTTCTTTACAACGAATAAACCCCAATGTATATAAAAGTTTTTGTGCTGAAGCGGAAGTCATAGTTATTTCTTTCTTAGTGAGTAATAGTGGTAGATGTGGCTTATTCTTCTGCCGTGTCTGAAAAGAGATTTGTCGTGATAATGAAAATTTTATTTTATCTGCCAATCTGAGGCGAAGTATAAAAACAAGACGAGACGCGATTTGCAAACAAAGGAAATAATAAGAGAAAGAACATTAACTAATAGAAGAGGAAGAATAATAAATTATTTTTCAGGTACCGCGAACACACAAGGGACAAAAGGGGAGAGCCAAGGGAAGGAAGAATAGCATTGCAAAAGTTGATCCGATTCCAGAACAATCCATGCGATCAAGGGTTTGAAACTCGAAATCTTTACTATCTTGTAAACAAATGCATAAAATCTAGAGATCGTATGAAGATCAATATTGATATGAATTAGTCAATAAAGATACATCTACAGATGCACCAAAGACAAAAAAAAAACAACCAAAGACTAAACAAAGCCAAAAAAAAAAAATAAGAAAAACAGCAAAATTGCACACCGCCATAGCAAGGCTTAAAAATCGAATTCACCTCCTCAGGAATTTTTCCGTTGGTAAAACAAAATCACAATTCTCTTTTTTTTTCACATTTGCCGAACTTTCAATTGCTTGTCCAATGCTTTGAATAATTCCCTGTTTCTTCAGTTATTTTGCCTTTTTTTTTATATATTTGCTTCTATTTCTAATTTGTCAAAACCAAAATATCAAACATGATTAAATTAATAAGTCTAAGGAGAAGGAAACTCGTCAACCTATTGATTATCCTTACGGTAGGTGTTGTATTGCCTTTGATTCTATTCTATACTCAAGGTCACAAACATTTAATCAAAATTGCTGAAAATTATACTCCCGAAGATTGGTCTTCCATGAAAGCGTTGACGGACAAATTTGACTTCTCATATTTGCCTGGTTTGAAGTATCTCCAATCATCGTCACCTGAACTTGATCGAAACGGTTACGTTTTAGAGTCCGGGAAAGTTCAATTCAAGTTCTTGAATAAGGGGAAGAAGAAAGGTACACCAGAAGAAATTGTCACTAAGACAACCAAGGACTATAAAGCATTATTGAGTGAAAACGTAGGAGGACCAAAAGATGCGACTCTTGTACCTCCACCATCCAAAGAAGATTTGGCCAATTACAAACATGCAAATGCAACCATCTTGGCGTTGGTTAGAAATGAAGAAGTTGGTAAGATTGGTCAAAGTATCAGACGATTTCAAAAACAATTTAACAACAAATTCAACTATCCTTATACATTTTTAAATGATCAACCATTCACAGAAAAATTCAAATCAAAGATTGTAAGATACACCGAAGACGCCCCAGTCGAGTTTGTCCATATCAAACCGGAACTATGGGATAAGCCTTCTTCCATAGACCTTGAAAAGGAAAAAAAAGAAATGGAAATAATGTTCAAACATAACATTGCCTATGCCAAGAAGGGATCTTATCATAACATGTGTCGATTCTATCTGGGTCAATTCTATAAAGTTCCTGAATTGGCTAAATACAAATATTATTGGAGAATCGAACCTCAAGTCAAGTTCTTCACTAACATCAATTATGATGTTTTCAAGTATATGGAAGAGACCAAGAAAGTCTATGGATTCACCATTAGTTTGTATGACATTGAAGAAACAGTTAAAACATTATGGCCAGAGACATTAAATTATTTAAACGAAAATGATAACTCCAAGTACGTAAACCCAGAAGGAACTTTCCAATGGCTCGTGGAAGATCTACAAAACCCAAAGAAGAACAAAGTTGCAGGGGGTTACTCCACATGTCATTTCTGGTCCAATTTTGAAATTGGTGATATGGATTTCTTCCGTGGTGAAGCTTATGACAATTGGTTCAAGTATCTCGATTCAACCGGAAAGTTTTATTATGAGCGTTGGGGTGATGCTCCTGTCCATTCGATTGGGGTGAGTCTATTTGCTCCTAAAGATAAAGTTCATTGGTTTAGAGATATTGGATATGAACATGATCCATATTTCTTGTGTCCTGCTACTGATAGTACGAAATTTTGTGAAGTGGGTAAATTCAGTCGATGGGAACATTTATTCGATCAAAATTGCCTTATGAATTGGTTAGATCATGATCAACCAAAAAATGTATACTAGGACGATATAGCCCCAGGTACAGATATACAGATACAGATACAGACACAAGCACAGGCACAGAAGCATGTTACACACGCAAATAGCCAAATTTAATTCAGGGTATACCACATGAATTATTCACATTATTATTATTATTTATGTATAAATAAACGTATAAATATGATTTTATTATGGAAATTATATAGTTCCTCTAACTAAGTATATAGTATCACCCGTTTTAAACACAGTTGATTTAATAGAAGTGCTAATTAATTTGGGTTCACCTTCCGAGGTGGCATTTTCTTCTAGCTTGAATATATTAAGTTTCTCCAGTGAATTACTTGTCACATTATTGTTATTCTGAATATGTAGCACATCGGCAATCGAATCAAGTGATCTTCCAACCGCCCAATTCTTGTTAATAAAGATTGGTTTCTTTTCCTTTTCAACATTAATTGAATCATCATCCGGGTTCTTAACATAAACACACCATATGAATATCTTATCTTCCAACTTTATCTTATTATCCCCTTTGGCGTTCTTTTTTAAATTTGCAATATCAACGTATTTGTTGGTACTACTTGCCTTCGGTTTGCCAAAAAATTTACTGATAGCGTTCCCTGTACCACTGTTGCTCGAGTTCTTCTTCTTCTTTTGAATATTTAAAAACCTTTGAAATTTCTTAAATGCATTAGTCCCAGCCACATCACCGACTCGGAATTGTGTTTCTTTAATAGTAGTAGGTCTAACCCCACTATTTTTCAAACTGGCTTCCAATTTCTTCTTATCAGCATCACGATCTGGGAATAATGTCTTGGAAGAAACACCAGAATTGGGGCTCGGTGATCTTGTATGTTGATTTAAAAATTTATCCTTGTTGACACAATGGTGTTGTTCTATAGTTCTATGATTCGAACAATATGTTTTGTTACAAAATTCACAAACAAATGGCAAGAAATCTAATTGATTACAATATTGACAGTTCTTCCCAAGATCCATAACTCCATGGTTATCTTGATTGGGTTGCTGTGTTTTATCAATAAACAAATTTGTAACCGATGACATTAGTAATAGTGGTTGATATTGGTTAGTTGGCAAAATATTAACTACAAGGAAAGAGGAGTCTTATGGTTGACTATTTATACACCATTTTTTTTTTTTTTTAACTGTGGGTGATATTGGGCGGCGGTGGCAAAAAAAAATTTGGCGCCAAAATATGTAGAACCAGGTCATATGGAATTTCGTTCCAAGTTGATTAATAATTCAACTGAGTCAACATAGCTTTCTTGGTCGGCAAATTACCGAAAACGGATTAGCTCGTTTTTTTGATGCATCGTGAAGTTCAATCAATCTGGACTGTTAGTAATTGACAATATGATTCTTGTTTGGAGGCAGGTCGCCTTAACTTAACGATACCAACCGCGCTACATACAAACATAAATCATCGCAAGAATTTTTTTTTCTCTTTACAATTGTTTTCATCTGCATCAATATCCGTCAGTATCAATACAATACCATGTCATACGATCTAAATATCCCTTGGCCTAGCACTTCATATGATCAAAAGCCAAATGTCCAAGAATTACAAAACCTTAAGAATACCATCATAACGAATTATTCTCTCGGTATAACCCATCAAGCATTAAATTTCACCATATCAGATTCTATTAAAGTGCCACTTAATTCACCACATGAAATCAACCCTATTCCTATTGATTCATTATTGAAAGAGTTAAGACCTAAATTTCCCAAACTTCGATTGTTTTCCCGTATAACTTTGATTGTGAATGACCCTTCAAAAATCCCATCATTGGCAAAACTATCAAATCAGTTTGATATCATTGCTGTACAACCAAATAATGAAAAAGCATTACAATTGACTGTATTGAATTTGGAAATCGATCTAATCTCAGTGAATTTATCAAGTAAGTTGAATTATTTCCTTAAATTTAAAGTATTACATACAGCAGTTGAAAAGGGAATTAAATTTGAAATCAATTATGGTCAATTGATTTCAGGAAATTTGGGATATACAAGTAATGAAACCAGTAATAATCTAATCAAGAAGAATTTTTTCAATAATGTTTTGCAATTAATCCGAGGAACTAGATCCACTGGATTAGTGGTTTCTAGTGGAGCTCAGAATCCATTACAATTGAGAAATGTCAATGATATATTGATCTTATTGGGTACTTTGGGATTGGAAAAGAATAGAGGCAGGAAATTCATAACTGAGAATCCAGAAAAAGTTCTAGTTAACGGGAAATTGAAAACAAAGAGTTATAGACAAGCTGTTGTTGTAAATGATAACGAGAAGTTTATCGAAGATAATGCTGGGACTGAAACAGACAAACTAAACGGAGCAGGATATAAGAAGAAATTAGAAGATTCAAGCTCTGGCAGACTATTGAAGAAGAGAAAGTTAAAGTAAAAAAACAATAACCCTAGACATGTATATATTTTAGTTAGCTAAATATAGAAGATTTGAGTTGTTTTATTTTACTACGAGGTTCTTGTGGTTGTGTAGGTTTCTTTGTTCGTTTCGTCGTTGTAGTTGATGCAGATAAGGAGGAACGTGGGGGAGATATTCTTTTGCGCTGTAGGAATATGGATGATTTTTGGGAATCAAGAGTTGGTTTAACAGGAGATGATGGTGGTTGACCGACTTCAGCTTTCTTGGTAGGTTCTTCCTTGGTTCTGGGAATTCTTGACGCTAGTGGTGGTTTTGTAATCGGTGAAGATTTTAAACTTTCACTAGTTGCGTTAAAAAATGTAGTTCTTCTCCTAGCAGTATTGTTATGAACCCCAGGTGGACGTATCAGATCATTATAACTGTTCTTGCCATGTACTTTGAAAGCATGAAAGGGATCATAGGCTCGAACGTGTTGATTTCTTGCAAATATGAGATTCCTCGATTGCACAGTATCTCTTTTTGCCTTTTGTAATATGGAATTCTTATTAACTGGTTGCATAGATCTTGTGTACCCATTACTACTAGTATAATTTGTTTTTCGAATACTGGGATCTCTCAAAACTTGATCAACAGCAATTATTCTAGTTTTGGATTTTTCCTTCTCAATAGACCTATTAGCATATCTCAATTTCTTTGCTGAATCCTTTCTAAAATTTTCCCTATCTTTACGATATTTATAATACAATGATTTATATGGCATGGAAATTGAGTTTGAAGTGGTTGACAATGACGATGATGATGATGATGATGATCTTAGCGGATCAAGCTTTATCGGACGATCAGGAAAATCTCTAGCAATCAACTTCATCCATAACTTATCGGAATAAGGTAGAAGTTGATTACAACTATTCTCTAGTTCATTTAATTGTTTTGATTGCATTTGTTGTAATATTGGTTCAAGTAAGTGAAATGGAGCATTACCAACGTCAGTTATCTGTGAGATATGTCGCCTTAGTTTGGCTATTGATAATTGTGTTAATGTAGGTAGCGTTCTGGGCTTTCTCGTACTGAACTGTTGATCCATGGTGGACATTGGTTTCAAAGGGTAGAGGGTTGTTACCTATGATGGTAGTTATGGGTTGTTCTTAATCGTTATTTGCCATATTCAATCATGGTTGCAGGCGAGAAGAGGCAAAAAAAAAAAAAAATTCACTCCAGTATATTGCACGTGACTATGGGGTTATAGAAGGACGGAAGTGAAGACGAAATGTCAAGATGCAAATAATGTTGTTAGGGTTAAAATGAAATGCAAACATGTAGATGAGAGATAAGATGACAAAAGTATGAATCAATGATATTTCGAGAATATATGTCTTTGTTAAGAGAAGTTGCTTGTGGTAATGTGAAGTGTGGGATGGATTGCAAATTAGGTTTGAGAGAAACCAGATCTAAATCATCTTGCCATCTCAATCCCACATTTAGTGAAATAGCTACTGATATTCTGACATTGTTCTTCACGGAGTAAAGAGGTCCAAAGCAATTGAGCACTTCGTCATGGCAATTGCTTATTGGTCATTGTTTTCTAGACTCAACACAAATTGTACAACATCTAAGGATACTTGTGTTATAAACATTAAGAACATATTCTAGTTGCTTTTTTTCCTTTCTCCTATTTTCCATGATCAGTACAGGCAAGGGGTGGATATCGAAGTGTATTTATTGATCATTACTAAATGCAACTGAGATATCGGGGATGTCGGTCCGTAAATACTTCGGATTTCAACAAAAAAAAAAGAAAAGAAAAAGAAACCTCGGAAATGTTATCCCTGTGGAACCTCCAGATGATCAGGTTCCATTGCATTGTCAATCATTTTTTTCTCGAGTAAATATTAGACATCAGTGGAGAGAGAGAGTATGTGAGGTAAGTATATTTATAAGGATATATATGCCCAGTTCATCTGGTGACCTATTGTTTAGCTCCAAAAGGAAGAAGGAGATGAGAATGCAAGAAAATCGCGCAAATAATCGATTTACTTGGAGGACGGGAACACGCGCTGTAATGTTTAATTTTTAAGCCCACGTCTCGGCCAATATTTATTCTCATGCTTTAAGGACTTCTTTTGTTCCGCTTCTTTGCGCTCTTATCGGAGCAGCTTTAAATCCGTCTACCCTTAGTTCATTCAAAAAAAAGGACAGAAAGACTGACAAGATACAGGGGGATATCAATTGAACATATACGTGCCTCTTAGTTTGCTGTAATTGAACTTTTAACGATACAATCTCTCCCTGAAGCTAAGAATACGTGTTGTGAACTTTTCGAATATGGGGGCATAAGTTTGCAATTAGTATTCCGTTTCTTTTTTTTTTTTTCTTTTGTTGAGGACGAATCATTCCGTGGTGGTTAGGAAAAAAAAAGAATCAACCTTGAAGGAAATCTCCCACCAGTGTTAGTTCAATAGGAAAGGCAGAACAACATCTCAGCCGTAGCATTGGGACCGTTGGTATAATTACCAGCAACATTCATCAGGTTCGGAAATACTAGGGATGGGTTGGAGTAAAAATTGAACAATAACTAATCTTTATTTGAGGAGTGTTACGGAACAACTTGGAAATTCTCGATTCATATCCGGTTTTGTGCTGCCGACGCGGATTAAGAGCCGTTCGGATATAACACTGGTTTTGTTACTGTGCTTTTTTCCTTTTCCTTTTTCTTACATGCCTTTATTAGTCAGATTACTCTTCTCCCAAACAAAGACCATTCATTGAATCCAACCTAATCCAACCCAGTTAATAAATAAATAAATAATTACAACTTTCCTTCTTCTCTGCCTTTTGTTCTTTCTATTTCCTTTTTCTTTCCTCTTTTAATTAATTATTTATTATCCATAAACTAACCTTTATAATCCTATAAACCCAAGTCACATATAATATGTTTGCCAAATTAAGAAATAGAGTGAGCAGCCCACCACCAGCTGCAACCACTTCCTCACCTTCTTCATCCACCGATTCTACCATCATCAATGAAAAAGCTGGCACCACCACCAAGGCACAACCAGAATTTACTTATACTCCATTCTCAGAACCATCGTCTGATTCAATTATTCCAAAAGAACCTGAATTGACTGAAGAACAAAAATCCAAATATACTGCTGTATTAAACCATTTCCAAAACGCAACCTTGAAAATAGCCAATACCGAAAACGACCATAAAGCAGGCAAGAAAGCCAAAGAATTAACCGTTGGTGAAAAATCCTGGTTGACCAGAGAATGTTTCCTTAGATACTTAAGAGCCACCAAATGGAACACCGAAGAAGCTATTGATAGAATTGAATTGACATTGAGTTGGAGAAGAGAGTTTGGAATTTCCGAACCATTCGATAGCGAAAATGAAGTTAATAGCGATTTGGTCAGTGTTGAAAATGAAACCGGTAAAGAAGTCATTTTGGGATATGATAACGATTCCAGACCTTGTTTATATTTGAAACCAGGTAGACAAAATACCAAAACCAGTGAAAGGCAAGTACAACATTTGGTGTACATGTTGGAAAGAGTTATCGACTATATGCCATCCGGCCAAGATTCCTTAGCTTTGTTAATCGATTTTAAACACAGTCCTGTCGGTACCCAATCGAATAAAATCCCTCCAGTGGGTATCGGTAGACAAGTGTTGCATATTTTACAAACCCATTACCCAGAAAGATTAGGTAAGGCTCTTTTGACTAATATACCATGGTTAGGATGGACTTTTTTGAAGATTATTCATCCATTTATTGATCCTTTAACAAGAGAGAAATTGGTCTTTGATGAACCATTTATAAACTATGTTCCTAAACAACAATTGGACAAAGATTTCGAAGGTGGTGTCAATTTTGAATACGATCAAAGTAAATACTGGAATAGAATGGTTGAAATTTCCCAAGATAAAAAACATCAATATTTCGAAAGATTTGAAAAATTCGGTTCTGTTGTGGGATTAAGTGAAATTGATTTGAGAGGTGACAATGAAGTTTTAATCCATCCTGTGGGAACCATATAAGCAAAACAACTGTACATATATATACTTCACATCACCATTGCCACTAGCACCCTTTCTTTTCATTCACTTCTTGTCCTATTACTAGGGACGTTTTATTTTTTACTATGTATTTTAGAGCTATAGAAATTTTTATATATAACATATATATATATATCCACCGTTTTATTGTTTATTTAGTTGTAATTATATGAATGGATTTGCATTTTTACGTTTTTCAATCAACCCGGTTTCTAAATCAATCATATTCTGCCAATCCAAAGGATACATCAATCCTCCAGCACCATTTTCACTTTTAGCAAACACCACTCCTAAATCATTTCTAGCCGTACTCAAATAATAATTCGATCCATCACCTAAAGAAATAATCACAGCTCTAACAATATCACCAGGTTTAAAACAATCTATAATTTTCAATTTATCACGTTCGGTAGATCTAATATCATTGATTCGAATCACCCCTTTGAAATTCTCCCCAATATCGTAGATTTGGAAATTTGACAAGTTAGATTGTGAACTAGCTACCGTTTGTAAATTGAACAAATGTTGTGATCCACCTCCATGAGGTAATGAAACATGAGATGTAGCTCCATTAGAACCTATACCTGAATCAGATAAAATTGGACGGTTCTCTAAAGAAATAATCTCACAATATGCTTGAATATTACTAATTTTGGTGATTCTAACCAAAACGATATCGTTTTCTTTTGGTAAATTAATAGATATTTGATCTTCTTTGCCAATGCTTCCTTCGTCAGAAACATATGTGGTGGAACCCTTAGGGATAACAGATACTAAAAATTTAACAACTTTGGTAGATTCTTCTTCTTTCTCTTCAGGTTTATCATCCACATTTGATGATTCCTTGCTTCCAAGGGATTCAATTTGTTTAATATGGACAGTTCCAAGGATGGTTGAGACTATAAGTGGGATAACTTTGCCATTGGTATCATTAGGCACTTCAATATTTGATATTACAGTTCCCTTTCCCGGGATATATTGCGATGTGATGCTGTTTTCTAATTTATAAATTGGAGTTATATATTGCCCTGGAACAACTACTTTTATCTCTTGACTCACCTCTGTCATTTTTATTGTGTGGGTTATTTGGTATTATTTGTGTTGCTTGGATGTCTATACAAAAAGTTAAGAAATTTGATGAGATGAACTTGGATTCGAAAGAGAAGAAAAAAAAAATGCAAACGAAATAACGCTAGTAATCAAACACGCAACAATAACAACAACAAAAGCAATGGCATACCCAGAATATATAAACGGCGAACCACCAGTTGTTACCTTAAAGGAATATGATGGTGCTAATTGGGCATCTACTACTTGTATGGATTTCAGAAATAACGAATATGTTGTGGTAATTATGGAAACTCCAGATACTGTAATTGCGAAAATTGCTAAACTGGATTACCCAGTCTTGGACAAAATATTCAGAAGTGCCCATGAAACTCATGAAAAACAAAAACAAGATGGTACATATGCTAAATAGATACAAATAGTATTATACAAAGCAAATATTTCGGAACCTTTTTGGTAAAGCAATCTAAAACAGTATATATTATTATTCTGTAAAAAAAATGTAATTCCAGGGTGGGTGGTGTGTCTATTTAGAAAAAATGAGTATAACATCTAGATTCAACATGAATATCCATTTCTCCCTTAAATGTATTCAACTCTTCTTTAATTTGCTGTGCCAACAATGGAGTCAATTGATTACATGTTGCAGTATCTGGATGTCTATCATATTCATCCTCGTTATATGTATCATACAAGATGATTCTAGAACTAAATCTAACTCCATTGGATATTTTATGAATAATCTGTGGAGGTGGAGGAGGAGGTCTTGGACTAGAAACCGGTGATTTTTTATTGGAAGAATTGCCCCATTTCTTACTAATCATCGAAGTAAATGATCTAGGTGATCCCGAATTAATGGATGATTGATCAGAAATAGAAGGAATCTTATTATGCGAAAACTTCTTTGGCGGAAGAGGTTGTTTTTGAGCGTCTGATTGTGATGGTGTCTTCTTATGTTCTTGTCTTGGTGAAAATACCGAAGATCTTATTGAGGTAACAGGAGACTGAGCCACTGGTTCTTGTGCCAATGGCGAATGATTATTAACAGTCACTTGTGGTGGGATTAAAGGTGATATCTTTCTTGTGTTACCTTGTCCTTGATGGTCCTTGCTCTTGTAATTAAAACTACCATGACCACCGCTACTATCGTAGTCCTCACTTTCATAATCATCATCTGAACTGGTGCCGAATCCCCCACCAACAGAACTGGAGGAATCGTCGTTGAAGTTAATGTTAAACGATTGATGGGAATCACTACTTCTTAAATCTTGATTCCTGAATTTATCAGAAAACGAAGGAGCATTCAACCCTTTGAATGACATTGAAATTGGACGAGCCTTGGTAGTTGCACCTTTTTCTTCATTGTCATCCTGTGCTTGTCTGACACGGTATGCATTATCCAAAATCGGAGAACTTCGAATAATTTCTGTAGCTGCATCACTCGTGACATCTTCTTCTGGTTCTGGGGTAGTAGTTTGATTACTTGGACGCGAGCCATCACTCTTTGTCAAATCAATCATAACTCTCTCTTTCTCATGAATATTTTCATTACCTTCGACGCTTGTTTTTGGTGATTCAATATGCTCCATTGAAAGTGGAGAAGATGATGGAGTTCTTGAGTCAATGCTCATCAGTGCATTCTTGAGTGGCTTTGGTTCTTCATATTTTGGTGCATCAACAGCGATAACAACTTGAGAAGGATGTTGTTGATTCGTTTGCCCCTGTTTTGGTTTTTGTGCAGGTTGAGATTTATCAAATGACCCAATATCAAGTGGAGATGGTGGAAGATTCGCGTTATTGTTAATACCAGTAAAAGCTTCGCTCTTAATTGGTGTACCAGGAAGAAGGGGAGAATCAGTAAAATTCAAATTATCAACATCAATAAATTCACTAAATTCCATCAAATCATCATCAAGAACCAAACTTGTGTTGAGGTTGTGAGTACTATTATTAATTTCAGCCGCATATTGAGAAATGTTAGCATCGATTGAATTCATAGTCAACTCTTCATTTAAGTTGCTTCGTCTACTAGTGGAATTCTTTAATATTGAATTGGACCTTGTCATGCCAACACTGGAAGTAGGATTCGATGTTGGACCAACATATTGAACAATATTATCATCACTACCATCATAATTAACAAATGAATTACGTTTGTTAGATTTCACTGATTTCATGGACCTTGATCTCTCTAAAGAAACAATACTTTCAACTTCATGAGCATTCAATGACTTGGGGAACAATGCTTCGCCCAATAATTGATTGTTATTATTATTAGGTTGTTGTTGCTGTTGTTCAGGGAATCTACTAGGTGACGAGATTTGAGGAGGTCTTATAGGAATTGATGATTGTGGCTTTCTTTGTTGTAATGGACTATCCTCTAATCCAGGTTGCTGTCGAGGTTCTTTAATTGAAACCGGTGAAGTTTGATAATTAACTTTGAATGGAGATCCAAATTGATTCGAATCTAATAATGGTGGCAACAATGCGATCTCTTCTCCATATTGATTTCCGGATGTCAATTTATGGGGCGGATTATTCTTTAAGTTATTGGCATCATAGTACTCAAAATCCGCTTCTTCTGGAATTGATCTAGAGTAAGACAATTGGTCGAAATTATCATCCGACTCATCAGAACTATCATCAGATTTCTCGTCTTCTTCACCCGAGTGTTCATCTTCTATGTCATCATGATCATTGGCGTCATGCTTGCCAGCATAAACACTGTCTTCACTAATCTCTCGAATGAAATTCGAACTGCCTGGTCTGGCCAATGATGGAGGAGCCTTGACATCTGGTTTCGTTTTAGTATCTACTGGACTGTTACTAAGCTTTTTCGTCATTGTATGAGGAGTTACAGAAACAGAAGGTTTACCCAGTGGTATTTCTTTTTTGGTATGTCCAGATGTTTGGTTTTGTTGCACGTGTTTATTGTGTTCTTCCGATGCTCCCATCTTGGAAAGATTTTCCGATGATTTGGTCTTCATAAACCTATTGATGAACGAACCATTAGACTTTGGTGCAGCGGGCCTTTGCTGTTCTGGCTTTTGCTCTGCTTTCTTTGGTTGCTGGGTAAAAGCTTGCATGTTCGGAGTGGAGTAAGATTTCGAGGTAAGCTTTTTTGGTTCCAGGGCTGCATTCAAAGAATGGTTTTTAGATCTTGACTTAAACAACGATTTAAAACTAAATTTCTTTTTCTCATTGGTAGCAGTAGATGGTGTCAGGGTATTATTTGTGATTGTAGAAGACTGGACACTGGCGGTTGAAGGTTGTGATACTGGTTGATCCAAGTTCAACTTGCTCAAATCACTCATAGTACTGCTTCTTTTATGATTTAAGGGCCTAGGTGGTCCGGGGCTGGTGGTTTCCTTTTGATTTAGATTTAAGGAAAATGCAGAATTTGATCTTAAGTGAGGGGATTTTTTAGGCGACGCCGAAGAAGGTACAACAGGATCTAATAAAAATGATTGTTTAGGGGTCTCTGGTAAAGGAGAAACAGGTTTCTGAACATTTTCCAAGGATTCATTATTGGACAACACCGTCAACATGCTCTTTGATTTACGAACTATTTTAGGGCGTGTCCCCACGGAGCCATTAAGGGATGAAGTGTTAGATTCCACCGACATATTGGAAGACGAAATATTACTGTCAGTACGACGGACCTTAGTGCTCATGCCTTGTGTGTAATTGTTGTTGTTGTTGTTGTTACTGCTGCTATTGTAGTTGCTGGCAATATAGTTTTGATTATGAATATTGGATCCTGGGTAGGCCGGGTGTTGTAAAATTGCTGGACCCGGTACGTGGCGATTGGTTGGAGAATTGTAATTTTGGTTTTGTTGAGGAGAATAGTTGTTGTTATTAGTGGTGGTGGTGGTGGTGGTGGTGTAAGTGATGCCAGAATGGAATGGATTGTTTGATTGGGGGTGGTTTGTTGTTGGTGGTGGTGCTGGTGGTGCAGCTGTTAGAGACGAGGAAGTGTTGCCTGTAGAACAATAATTCTGTGACTTGTTAGCGCTAGGCAATTTTATGTGTCTCGGTGGCTGTAACGAGTGAGAATTTTTTTGTGGCATTTCTGGATCCAAAGAATAAAGGTATGCTGATTGATCAACAGGAAGAGAATACTCTTCTTCAGAAACTCCTTGATGGATTGCTTGTTGTTGATACAATGAAAAATTTGGTTCGGTGACTTCAGAAAAATTATTATTAGTATAAATAGCAACACCACTCTTATTATTATTCTTGGTATCATTGTTAGTGTCCTTTGTGACAATATTATTATTTTCCGCAGTATTTCCACTGTGAACAATCGGGTACTCTTCTTTTATATCCACCATTTTTAATTGCGGTGAATCGTGACTATGAGGTGTAAAACTTTGGAAAGTTAATGGTTGAGCTACCACTGGGGTATCATCTGTTGAATAGCCACCTTCGCTGATGGTTGAAATAGATGACTTATTGCCTCTGTGGGAATTTGCCGACGACGTCTTACTTGCTTTCTTAGCCAAGTCGTTGTTATTGAAAATAGAATTACTGACGGTGTAAGGGACATTGGTGTTATTGTTGGTTAAGGTTGATTCTTCATCATCATCGTCCCCACCTACCATTTCTTCCGCCAATGATTCATTTGCAGTCTCAAACGTTTGCACGGATTGACCAACATCTTTTCTGTAGTTGAACATAACTGGTGGTGATAACCCTGCCTGTTGATGTCTTGTTCCGTTAACATTGTTAGGGTTTTCCTCTTCTTCTTCATTTTCATCTTCTTCCACTATAGCATTCACGTTGGTGGTACCACCTGTATTATACTGTTTGCCTTTCTCATTGAGTATATTTTCCAAAGCTTTTAACGAAGGAGACGCTTTAATAGCGGAGGTTCTCTTATTCTTCGTGGATGTTGTAGATGTGGATGTGGATGCGGATGTTGTAGTTGGGTTGGCTGTAAAGTCTCTCAAAGACTTTGAAGACATGGAATGTTTTATCTGGATGGAATTACGAACATTCTTGATATGGTTTTTGGAATTATCGACCACGGAAGTGGGAGCAGAATAAAAGTCGTTATCAAAGAACTCATCAAAGCTTGAATCAGTCATGATGGTGAACGGATTATTGCTGGTGGAGTTGTCTTGTAAAGAAAGAAAATAGCAATAGTCAATTTGAAATAACAACCACGAATTTTTTTTTTTTTTTTTTTTTATGACAAAGTGGAAGGAGTGGGACAAAAACAGTTCAAAATCCAGCACAACGCAACAAAAGAAAAGAAGAGATTATAATTTATACAATTACAGATTGGTAGAGTTGATTGATTACACGTCTGGTTAAGTTGGACAATATTGGACGCGCTCTTGATCTATCTTTTCAACATCTAAGGTTTGATCATTAACGTCCAACGTTGTTGCAAGCTAATAAGCATTGAACAACATAGACTGACATGTAAACGACGCGGTCAAAAGTATTTGCTTCTTCTTCGCAATTTTTTTTTCTTTCACAACCTCTACACGGCAATTACTCCCAAAATGTACAATTGGAATTATTTGGGAAACTCTAGGAACATAATGAAAAAACAAAAAAAAAAACATAAGTATATGAAAGAAACAAATTCAAATACCAAGAGGAAAGATTGAATTTCATCAGTTACATAGGTTCGGTCTAAAAACAACAATCTAAATATCAAAAAATCAATCGAACTAAACTATCGAGTTATATATTCTCAGTTCAAAGTTTCAAAAACGCGGGTGTTTGAAATACGAATTTTCTCTTTTTCTTTTTTTTTCTTTCAATTTATCCCTTTTGGGAAATATTATTGAAAAAAAAGTCCCTGGCTTTTGTGCAATAGACACGTTCGTTGTCTCACCCAAAAGATGCGACATATTCACGTGACTAGTTCCTTTTGGTCTCACTACACTGATATTGTAAGTATCAGATAGACGATTGAGAAAGATTAAAAGTTGAAACAATAAACCGGTACCAAGATATGGAGATCTAGATTCGTGGTATCATTTTAGAATGTATGTGTAAAGGGTGTCAAAATTATGAAACAAATAATATCAAGGGAAGGTGTTTCACAGGGAATTGTTGTTTTCTTTATACCCCCTTTCGTAATACGCGTAAAGCGAGAAAAATATAATAAAGTGTGTGTGCCTGCACTCAAACCGTTTTTTTTCTCCCCCATATGATAGGATAGTGCATAGGGTATTCTATTGGTATTATTTAACAACCAAATTCTTACAACCAATGGTGTTGCCAAAAAAAAAAAAAAAGTGCAACCACGCACCCTAACACACTACAATGCAGAATATAATTTCACGAATAAATAGTTTTACAGATAAATTAAATTAAAAAAGTCTATATAAGATCTAGCTCACATAATAACACAGTTGTTGTTTTTAGCATTCTTCATTTTTGTATGTAATTTCTTCTTGATTCCAGCTTTTTGTTCGGGTATAGTCGTGTCTTTCAAAGACAGTTGGACAACAGTAGGAAGTGGTTTAGCTAACGACATATTCGAAGAACTCTTGGTCAAATTTGAAGGTTCCATCGAGCTCAAATCATCTCTCAACATGCTTGATGAAGTATTGATGATATCGACAGTGGTAGCTGATGTGTCCACAGTTCCATTTGATTCGAATCTTTGTAATTTCAACACAGGGTCAATACCATATTGTAGTAACGAGTTGGCGAGATATAAGTATAATTTGACCCATAAGTTTTCCAATTCTTTGTTAAACTTGTATCCAAAACGTTCTTGGAAGGTTTGAATTAAGGCTTCACCCATGAGCTGAAATTGTGGGGCCTCGATATTTAAGATTCTGGCATGCAATTTCCCTAATTTCAGCAAAAATTCATCCAAGTTGGCCAAATTTTCCAATTGACTTATTGTGAATGTCAATATCCCAGCAAAACTAACGGCCTGGTGTTTAATACTTGGGAATAGCTTTTCCAATTCAGGGTCCTTTGATAATAGATTGAAGTAGAATTGACGACAGAACAAAGAAGAAGCAATTGTGGTTGATTCTATTTTGGTGTTGGTTTTCTTTCTTGGTGATTTCTTTTCTGCTGGAGTAGTGGTAAATGCACCAGGCATATTATCCGAGCTGTTTGATTCCTCTAAGAGCATTTTGTTCCAAGTGTATCTCAACAATTCAATTTGTCTATCGTTTAATGAAAGTTTGATTCTATACTTTTCTTGAGGTGGCTCAACATAGTAGGATTCAAATGACATCCTTGTATCCATCCTCACCAATTGATAAATACTATCGTCTGCGGCATGATCGCTAGGGGATTGTGGTAACCGCCTGTGTGGTAAACCTTTATCAAAAAGTGTGGATGTATCATCGTTTGAATTAACTGATGCAAGACTGTGAGTGTACTCACTAGATAATTTAGAAGGTTGTGGAGGAGATGTGGCTATGGAAGTAGCAATGGTTGAATTAGTATTTGTCCCATTTGATACATAGCTCGATAACGATTCGGTATCGGTTATGGTTGATTGGTTGCTTCTGTATTTATTGATTAATGGCGATGGAAGACGTTTTGAATAAGCGATACTTGGAGAAACGGAAGCAGATGTCTGGCTAATATTGGCGGTAATTGGGGCTTGTGATAATGCCGAAGGAGTTGGGATCAGTCTCACAAACGGTGTGTTCTTATTAGCAGGAATAGTGGTGGTTGTTGATTCTGAGGAAAATCTAAACATCTTTGAAAGTCGGGCCCTGTAGTTGGAAAGTTATAAGAGAAAGGATTTAAAAGCCGAAGAAAGGTTGATACCCAAAAAAAAATTAACTTAATAATAATCAAAAGTGGAATAAATAAAAAAGAGAGAAAATTAAAATGTTTAAATACTTTTTTTTTGGTACTAGATTTGGGGTTCAGGATGGCTATCAGTTTTTTTTCCACTGTAGCGATATTTTTTGGGTTCATGTAACTTATAAAAAGCAACCTAAATAATACTTATCCCACAAAACCACACAACAATAATTACTAAAGCTAGAGATTAAAAAATGATAAATTATAATACAGTATTGTAAATCCTATCCTATAACCCTTTCACTTTTTTCAAAAAAAAATCATAAAAAAAAAAAAATTAACTAGCTCTTTGTTCACTAAAACTTCCACTCTGCACTTGTTTGATTGTTCCATGGGATAGGACTGGTTCTTTTTTTTTAATTTTTTTTTCTCTATTTATATTTATATTTATATAACCAAGTATGTACCACAGATTAAATCTAATGTAACTTGGGTTATTTATTCACTATTGTGGCCTATTTATGTAGATCATACAGGCACAGACACCTGTACAGTGTGCTAAATATTTAGAACCTGGTAATTACACGATGAAAATTTTTCTTCTTACTTTTTGGATCTATTTTTTTATATTTATCAATAATTTAACAATTTTTACACAGTTTTCATTGTCACTTCAACAATAATGCAAGACTTGACGTACTAAAATTTCTTTTTTTCCTATATAAATAAAAAAAAATGTGGAAGAATTCACCAGTGAGTACTGATTGCGAAAAGGTTAAAAAATATATAATGGTAGGAAACAATTCAATGGTGTACGTTTTAGTTATATATTTTTTTATATAAGGCTTTCCGTATCCTAAATACTTTTGACGGTTAACAATAGAGGTGGTTGGTTTTTGAGAACAAAATATTTTTGTGAGATTTACAATGTAGGACAAAATTAATTCTTGCGTTAAAGAAAGAGGAGAGAGAGCATGTTTGTGTGTATTTATATGTGTTGTTTGAATATAACCTAAAAGAGTTTCACTTCTTAGGAGATGTTTCGGGAATATAACATTTCTAACACGAGTTAGCAAATTGATGGGTTTAGAAGTCGAGGCGATTTCATGACTATCACGAAAGAACAAAAAAAAATACTTATTGATCAAATGGGCGATGACCAATGATTAAAAGGCAAACTCCAGTATGTATTGTTGTCTAAAATGTTTGAACATTTATTCGGTGGATGTGATCACTATTGTTTGTATGCTTATTTGCTACCTTTGTACTTACAAAACAGAACAATAAAGCCATTTTAAATCATATGATTTGTAGACTAAAATACAGCATATTAAACCAAACAGATCTGTCAAAGTCATAAAATTCCCTTCGGTATTCATGTCATTTGCATTAGACATGTCCTGAACAAAATCAATTGGACACACAGACTCAGATGCACAAATTTCGGTTAAAGAACACGCTGGATTCAGTGATTTTAATTGGGTCGGTTTAATTTGGTTCCGAAAAAAAAAACAAAAAATTCTCTAATGAATCAACCAGTCCTTTGTACACGCTTAGTTCTCACAACGTTCAATTCGGCTTTAATTGGCAAATCCTGAATCCATCAAGATCCGAGCAGAGCCCTGTTTTCCTTTCGTCGTCAAAATTGAAACATTTGCCATTGAAGAATGGTAAATACAAAGATCCGCCGGAAATGTAAATGGGAAATACCGAATGCATTCTTCACACTTGCGTGAGTGTACTAGAACCTAAGAAAAAAATATCAGTAGAGTAGAAACAAAGCCAACAGTGTAGCATGATTAGTCTAGAACCAGTTAAAACCGTTTCCTGTACAAGCAACTATTATTTGGGGTTATACGTTATTATGTCCATCCTGTTATTTTTGACTGCCCAGTATGTAATTTATTTTGTTATTTTTTTTGGGGGGATTCTTTTAGGACAGTTTACACGATAGTGGTTCGATTTTTATATGGAAATTTGCAAATGCACCTCTACTATTTGAGCAACCACCTCCCCCGTAAAATATAAACTAAAGTAACACCACAACGTCTTTGTTGTCACCAGTCAAATTTTTTAGTCATTCACGGCAGAAAATGTTCCAATATCAACCGAGCTCGTCAAACTGGTGTTTACAAAGAACAAATAATAAAAGAATAGGTCATTCTAGCGACGATACAAATATAATATTCCGTGGAAAACAAGGAATGATATTTTATGGACCCCTCTGCACTATAAAATAACCACACAAACAAATGACCTTGGCGGATTGATGGCAAGTAGCTAGAACCTTTGTTCGCAAGTCTATGACTATTGTCAGGACAAGGACATGTGGGATCTGATGCAAGTAACGCAACAAACGCAGAAAACGCAATTCAAACGAGTGTCTCTCTTTTTTTTTTTTTGGATGTAGTTGCTCTTGCTCATATCTAGCAGGAATTGAGGATGTCTCTTGCACCTAAGGGTCCCGCCCCTCGTACTAATGAAAAGGAAATTACTATCTATATCTCAAAAATTAAATTTATTTATTAGTACATACAAAATTCCGATTAAAATTTAATTTCCTGCTTCGGTCCTCCTTCGGAAATAAATTTCTTTTTATGATTTTATCCTTTTTTATTTTATTTTTCTTTTTTTTTTTGGGTTTTCTTGCCTGGGAAGGTAAGTTTACACTTTCTTCTATTTCTCTATTATTTTTAGGTATTGTTATACAACCAACAAGGATTTTTCCTTACCTATTGTTATGCAAACAACGGCGAACAATAGCACGCGAAACACTTAGCCTTCACAATTATGTGATCTGTAACATGGAACCATAACCTCAAAGAAGACATCCAAAGAAAGAGTGTGGTAAAGTTTAACTTTACTAGCCCCCTATTTCTCGTTTGTCCTCTTACTGTAAATGCAACGAAGACTGAAGTTTCCTGTAAGAGGTATTGTTGAACACCGAAGGGACTGACTTGACGACGTCCACGGTCCAATTGGTGAAATTGACCCCTCCTCCTTGTCAAACAAGTAAGGGAGGGTGAGAGAGTGAAAAAGAAATATACAATTATTGACACCTTACAGTATATAGTCTGTAAATAACCACCCTATTGTTATTATTACATGCGTTATGTTGGGTTGTTGTAGTCTAGATCGAGGAGTGCTTGTTACATAGTACTTACAAATTACCACCCAAATAATGCAAGTATTTGAGTTTCTTAGATTTTTTTTCATTTGCAGTTATTCAGACATACATTGCATTGCAAGTTTATCCTTTCGACATTGCTTTTATGACATTTGCCTTAAAAAAAATTAATAATAAAAAAATATCTTGCTCGTCGTGAAGTACAGTCTTGCAGTGTCGCGGAAGGGAGCGAGTATTATTACCGCGTACAATTAGATTGTTTTCTCGTCCCACTGAACTTGACTCGTCCTCCCCCACCCACGCCTTCTCATAGCACGCGTCTTGTTCAGAAAGAAGAAGAACAATTGATTATGAATTGGAGAAATATCTAAAGAACAATATTTGAATTTTTTTATTTTTGTTGTTTTTAGACGAACAAACAATTGAACAATTGATTAAGATAAAAGAATTTCAGAGCAACTTTACTACCTTCTCTGTCTCTAGCTTTAGCTCTCTGAACAATCCTGTTTCAGGTCTAACTCATCAATAACTAATTTTTCTTTACTTTTTTTTTTTTAATTTTTTTTTTTTTAGTTCCTGTATTGTTCAGATTTAGATCAAGAATTTTAGATCAGGTTGAGCGTATTTAACTTATTTGATCAAATTCTCACACAAATCAACCATACTAGATGTAGGTTTTAAGTTACACACCTAAAAATCCTACATGAACCACAAAACAGGAACCACAAGGGGGGGGAGAATTGCTAACTACTAAAGTTAAGATTTAAGGTTTTATGTAATTGGTACACACTTCTTCTGTGGCACCTGTGTTTCAGCTCAATTGTGCTTACAGTATATGCAACTCCTTACAGTGTTGAGGCAAAGCAGTGGTGAGAGTGAAAGAAGAGTTGAGTACATTAATGTCGAATATTCAACTGAACCTAGCGAGGTACTACTCTTACTGAGTCATTTAATGATTACTATAATGCTACCCCAAGCAAGTCATATCCACCGGTTATGCACTGTGATTGTACTTTCCCATTAATCAGCAAGGATGGTCCGATTTCTTATGTTGTGTCTAATGCTTGAAGTTTCTTGCTTTGTGAACTTATTGGCTTTTTTTTTTTGCTCATACTTTTTGTTGTTGTTTTTTTTTTTTGCATTTTTTAGTGCCCCTTTATCCTCACAAATACTACCAGGACAAGAAGAAGTGGAAGAATATATTCAAAGGGTAATGAATTTCATGTATTGTTCCGAATCTTAAAAAGCAGTATAGTTTGGTCCCACTTTGTTCCCCCTTCCTTCCCTCATTCAAGCCTGGACATATTTCCTTTCTTTTTTTTTACGTATTTGTATTTTAAAAGGGATAATACTAAAATTCTAAATCATTGAATGAACTAAGTTTAACAAAACCTTTGTTTATATTGCCTTGTAGTCAGTTGATGTTATTACATAGCCCATATCCTTCTCCTCATATTTCTTCCCATTTATCCTATTCACAAGACGTGTCTCCCTTTTTCCTTTGTGGCATCCTTTTGTTAAATGATTTTCCACAATTTTCAGCATCATTGACAGATTTCCCTCGAATCTTTTTTTTCTTTCTGTCATGTGTGCTACCACTTGATCTCGAAGATGTCGATCTACACGACTTTGTCCCATCTCACACGCCAGTTTTTTTTTTTTTTCTACTATGCTAAACAATTGACATCAATTGAATAGTGCAGATATACAAGAAGTAATAGATACAACATATTCGATTAAGAAACAAGAATTGCCAAATAATATTACAAAAAATGTCATCAACAGAAACATTCACAAGTTCATTGATAGATCAAGTCCGATTGAATCTAATCCATTATAATCTCTGGAATAATGTCACTGTTCATCACGATGAATACCTATCAGGGTATCCGAAAGAAAAACTAATCGTCACCGATAATGAAATTGCAAAAGAATGGATCATACCTCGTTTATTAAGAGATTCTAAATTGTCAGTAATAGAGATTAATTCATGGTTCGAAAGAATTGAAAAAGATGTACTTGAAAGACCCCAAAGATTGATTATTGGGATTATTAATGATGATGGAACTGTGGTATATTATTTCATACATGATGGAATCGTCAAACCTAGACAAAATTAATCATTATTTATTAATTAATCCAATAAATATAAAGAAGAGATCTATTTGTTTTATTTATGAATATTCTTCACTTCAACACTTTTTATACTGGGCATTGATGATATGTTTAAATCAGTTTGCTGTTGTATTTGGAATGGTTGTGCTGGTTTCCTTCTTCTGAATTGATAGAATTGTTCGTGATCTTCTTCTTCGTCTTCTTCTTCTTCCTGTTGTTGTTCACCAGCATAGTCATCTATATCATCAGAATCAGAATCAGAAGCTTCTTCGTCGGTAACATATCCACTTCTGTTTCTATGTAACGAAGACCCATACCCTTCATCGGTATCGACATCATTGTCGTCGTCGTCATCTTGTTCATATGTAGTCATATTCAGGAATGTGTGACGACCATCCAATGCTAATTTATTTCGAATGACAGATCTAGAACTGTTAAAACTTTCACGATGCCCTAACCTCTTAACTGACATAGAATCTTCACCAACACCTTCATCGGCAGTAGCATTCGAGAAATATTTATTTTCAACTCTAAGATGATGGAATGGGTTTGCCTCGTCAACCAACGATCTCTCATCCTGCGGTGTTTGTTGTGCCGATTGTCTCCTTGATCTTTGTTGTCTATAGTAATAAAAATCATCACTCTCATTATCATTATCACTCTCATTATCATTATCATCGCATCCATCATCGCTGTTATCGTAATCATCTTGTTCATCGTCATCAAACAATGCATTGGAATAACCACTTGGATTGTGGAAGAAATCACTATTGAAATCAATACTGTGACTAATTCGACTCATTCTTCTGCTAACTGAAGGTTGTGGGAAATTCAGTTGATAATCATTTTGACAAATTTGACCAAACTTATCAAACTCAATCATAAATTCAAAGATATCTTGCTCTGTAATTAATTTACTATTAAATCGGAAATTCTCATATAGTTCGATTAATCGGTTGATATTGGGTGTGACTTTCCCATCAACTTCCATACATTGTTTACTCAAATATATGATAATCTCCTTCATTGATAGTTCAATCGGAAGATCATCCTGAGTCAAGATTTTTCCCATGTAGAACTTATCCCCTAAACTTCGAATAATATCTTCATAATGTACATTTGGGGGTAACAATGTCCCTTCAACATTGTTGTTTCTTCTCTTGCGGGAGTTGATTTTTTGGATATATTCAGGTGGTGATAATCCAGGGTGATTAATGATACAGTTTTCATCCTCCAATGGTCCTGCCTTGAATTTGATATCGGAACATTTTTGTAAATTATTATCAATATAATCGTAGACTGGTTTGGAAAAATCATTTTCCGCCGGAATATAAAGACTCTTGGTAGGGATATCATTCAAATAAATTCGAAATTGGTACACTCTCACAAGATATATAATAATCAGAACAAGTAAAAATACCACACATACGATAATCACAATAAAAGTCTTGATGGCTGTATCATTTGAACTTCCTAATGTTTGTACAATCACATCCAATGGTGTAACGGCGATAAATCCCAACATCAACAAGATAAAGAGTACCATCGACATGGAATAAATCCATCGTAGTAGCCTTTGTGGAAGGTTGAGGATTGTTGTTGGAGTAGGTCGGACGACATTGGAAGTATATATCGTTGGTTTCCGGAAAGGTGCTCTAAAAGTCTTGCCAGAGAGGTTGATTGCGTTCGCTAGTGGGTTGTTTATGAAGTGTATCAGGGCACTGGATGCATCCATGTAATTTGGGTTGTGTAAGTTTTGAATGACGTTTATACTAGTATTTGGTGATAGTTCATCATCGGGATTTGTATTTAACACAGTTGAATCGGTCAAGTCTGACCTATGTAGAACCATCTTTATTACTTGCTCCATGATGGCAAGTTCTGCATGTGTTGTGGCTATAGTTCCAGTTTTTGGTTTGATAGATTCTATTTTGCTTTCTTTTTTTTTTTTTTTTGCCCTACTGCAACAAGGAGGAAACAAAACCATGCCTGATACTCCGCACTACCAATTGACTTCCTAACTTATACAGATTCATATATATTAAATTATTAATCATTACAAAAAAAAAGAATAAAATACAATCAACAAACCAAAAGTCTATTCAAAAGTCTGTAGTGGTTTGATGGTATGGTATCTTATATCGCCTTCCTTATATATATCTCGTGGGAAGGTTAAACCGATACCACTGGATTTGCCAAACCAGTTAATGTACAAATTTTTAAATAACCCTTTTTGGTAAACATTAATAAAGTTACCCTTTTTCTGTTTATACACATAATTGAGATATTCTCTAGTTGTTATATTTTGACTGGTTAAAAACCCATGGAATAAGAGTAATAAAAATGGGTAGACCAACCCCAAGATTGAATAAATAACAATTAATAAACCAACAGGATGTTTCCTAATCGAGTGCCGCATGTTACTGATCCCAGAATCATGAATTCTATAAAAGCACAATTGAATAACGGAAACAACCAACAAATACAAACAATTGATTACAGTAATCAATAGGAACCATAAGAAATATTTGTAATTTCTCTGCCCAATACAATTGTTCAAAAAAATACAATGATGATCATGATTCAAAACACAAATATTACAAGCCCCACAATGACTTGTTCGGGAAGGTCGCCAAATATGACAAGTTGTACAATACTTTACTTGGATACCATTATGGGCTTTATTATCATAAGGTAATGT
Organism: Candida neerlandica; assembly: GCA_030557875.1. Classification (NCBI taxonomy): domain Eukaryota; kingdom Fungi; phylum Ascomycota; class Pichiomycetes; order Serinales; family Debaryomycetaceae; genus Candida; species Candida neerlandica. The sequence goes on from JANIWD010000044.1 coordinate 63,440, forward strand.
TAAAGTATTGAAATATTCACTGGGTGGATCAATAATCTCCCAATGTTCTTCCTTTTCTTCAGATTGAGATTGTGATTGTGAAGGGTTTTCTTTTGTGACTTTTTTAGGAATATGAATGTTCCTGGGAAGTCTTCCTGAATCCCCTGTTGATAATTTCATAAATAAACTTAAATTAATTAACCATAAGTAGATAAATACCATGGTTATCGCTGGTGATATATTGTGCCATTGCCAAGATGCTTGAAAAATGATAAACAATACCCCTGGAATGATAATCAACGCAAAGGTGATTATACTTGTAGGATTCTTACTCTTTATAGTATGTAGCCTTCCACCTAGAAAGTATACATATCGAGAGTTCTTAGATTGTTGGTAGTTCTTAATTGTAGGTTTTGTGTTGTTATCTAGAAGATTAGGATCCATAATCAACCAATTAGTGATAAATTTATGCAACATGGAAACATTATGGGACTTGCTGGAGGGGTCAGGTTGACTCTCAACGTTATGTGGATGATGTGCATGTGAATGTGACTGTTGATCTTCATATTGCGGTGATAAGGATGGTGATATTTTCTTTAAAGTCAAAGATCTGGCAAACTGAGAAGAAGGACGATGAAAAGTTGAATCATCGAATGAGGAGAGTTCACCTTTGGTAGTAACGTCATCAATAGACGCTCGACTAGGCGGGAGACTCATATTTTGCTTGCTGCCTTTAGCGTTATGACTACAAGGGTGGTGAGTTTTTTTTTGTTTTTATGTTAATATAAATATATCCGAATATAAATAGATTTTTGATTTGTAATATTTTTTGTCAGCAGCGCAAAAAGCGTCCTGGGATGGAGACGAGAGGCTACAGCGGGAAATAAATAAACTTTGTATAAGTCCGGATAAAATGGATTTATCTGTTTCTGTATTCCGAAATACGTTTTACCTGCTTTGATACCTTCTCGCTATTGAGATTCACACGGTGTTGTACCATAACCATGCCACAGACTACACATGTAATCTTTTCAGAAAGAAATCCCAATGATTACTAGTCTTCTGTTATCGCCGAGTTCTTCATTACACCAACACGCCTAAAACTCAACCACACAGAGAAAAGAGAGAGAGAGAGACAGAGAGAGAAAAAAAATTTCAACCACTACAAACATCGTACTCCACTTCCACCACCGTTGCTACCAACAAAAATGCTTCGTATACGGTTCCCACGAACTACACCCCTTGGGGTTAGATTAACAACTCCTTTGAGATTTCAAAGACTATCACAACCAATACGTTCAATATCATTTTTAACCAAGAAACCGGTGCCACCAGGTAGACTTCCCCGTACGCGTGGTTTTCAAATGACATATTTGAGGACATCCAATTTAGGACCAGTCAAATACATCATCCAAGCTTTGACAGGTATATATTGTGGGATTGTACTTGTTTCATTAGCCCTGTTTTATATCTTGTATAAAGATGCAACTGATCGACAATTCATACCCTTTTGGGATACATCAATGGACGACAAAGTGAATACTGTGTTGGCAATTAATAAGGATGAAGTATGTGAATCACCCAGACATGCAGTTAAACATTATCGTAGACTTTTGATTGAATTGGCAAAACAAGAGTATCCAGATTTGAAAGAGGAAGACTTTGATAATAGATATAATGTTCCTATTTTGAGTAACGATTTTTTGATTAAGAATAAGACTGCAAAGTTTATTAATTTCTACATTGATATGATTTTAAGATACTGTAAATGTTTATTAACTAAAGGAGAAGCTGAAGTTTCTATCAATTTACTATCCAGGGTTGTCGATGATGATTTCTTGTTTTACAAAGTTGGTGATGCTGAAAAATTATCTGGAAGTAGTCGAATCTTGGCCAAAATTACTGGTGACCCAAACCTTGCAATTCCAATTTTAACCAGAACCATTGATATGTTGACCCAAAGTCATAAAAATATGAAAGTTGATGATAACTATGTCTTGGATGCCAGTTCAAAAGTTTCCGATGAATTGATCAATTGTTTGAATGATTTAGCGTCAAATTTTGCCAAATTATCTAAAGCTTCTACAACTTCCAAAAAGCAAAAATCAGAATTATTGAATAAATCATTACAAATCTACTTATCTGAATTGAGATCATTACAACAAATGAGAAGCTCGATAGAATTAGGTCAAGCCAGTCAAGCCACATATCCGTTATTCGATTCTGATCGTGCAAATTTAATCACCATGATCAATACCGTCAAAGCACATATTAGTGAAGTTATGTGGGCAAAAGGATATAAAGAAAATGCTATTGATTGGTCAGAACAAATATTGAACGATTTATATTTGGATAGATTTTCTGATTCCCGAGTGGGTCCTATATTGTTGAATGTGTTGGGTAATTTGGAACTCATGTATGGAAACGTTAAGCAACCAGAGGATGTTAAAAGAGTAGAACAGTTGAAACATGATGTTAGAGTTTATGAGGTGCGTAATAGAACTGAGAACCTTTCATGGTATGAAAGGACAATTCAACGAATGAGTAAAGTCATCTATGCCAAAACCCCATTAGGGTTAATTGAAAGATCGTTGAAAACCAGATTTGATCCACTTCAAAAAATTCCAGATTTAGAAGAATTTGAAGACGAAGATGATGAAGGGTTCTTTGGAACTAATAAAAAAAAGTAAATTGTATAGTACAAGAAAAATCTGGGGTATATCGGCTGATGTGCTACCAATTATTTGTGTATTTATTTATCACTCTTGTGTAAGTAGTTTCCTGTATATAACTGACCAATGAAATTATGCATGAAAATAATCACAGCAACCCTCACCAGTTGGAGCACCACTAAAAAAAAAAAATGGGCCGGGAGCGAAAAGCGTGAAACAAAGTAAGAAAATAAGTAAAAGAAAAAAAAAATCCCACCAATCCTTCCCCCAGAAAAGTCTGTCTTTCTTTTTCCTTGATTTTCACCCAAGCAAATCGACCTAAAACGAACCAACCATGTTATCTCGTATTGGATTATCTGCATTGACCAAAAGAACCTTAACCCCAGTCACATTCAGACCATTATTGGCTGCCACTTCTATCAGAGGCCTTAAGACTATTCCACAACCTCCGGGTTATATTGTTGGTACCGTTAACGATGCTTATGTTCCACCACCTCCACATAAAGCCGAAGGTTCTTTACATTGGACCAGTGAAAGAATCGTAAGTATCAGTTTATTGCCATTGGTTTTATCCCCATTCATTACTGGTGCTTCAACCATCGTGGATTCTACCATGTCTGCCTTGTTATTATTCCATTGCTTTGCTGGGTTCCAAAGTTGTATCATTGATTATATACCTAAAAGAGTTTACGGTAGCTTGCATAACTTGGCTATTTATTTATTGACTTTAGGTACTGGTGTTGCCGGATATGGTGTTTACCAAATTGAAAAGAAAGAAGGTGGTGTTACCAACATTATCTCCAAAATTTGGGCTGCTTAAATCCAATAGGAGAAGGACCCCTTAGTTGACAGAGTTTTTTATTTAAAAAAAAAATAGTATAAAGCATTTTTTTTTCTTTTTCAAAGTAATAGTAATACTATATTTATTATATATTATCAGGTGTTTTCCTCTTTCTAGTATTCTCCAGCCTATAATCTTGACCATAAGTGTTGCTGTTACTACTACTGCTACTAGTACCTTTAGTTCCTGGTGGTACTTGTGGTAGTGACAGTGATGCTATTCTGCTTTCAAGATCGGTTTTTACAGGAATCAATGTTTCATTGATCCATTGTTGTATCTTTAACTTTGATAATCTAACCAGTCTATTCACACCCAAATCTTCATCCTCATTTAATACTTTCAAAGAATAATTATCACAATTATAAACATCCCGTAAGACTTTCTTGCCTCTAAGTGCCAACACATTATGAACATCATCGATTTGAATACTTATCAAATTCTTGAAATTCAATTCAATTATAATTGGATACACTTCACGGACATTTAAACCATATTCTTGGTTCACTTTGTCAAAGGAAACAATCTGATTACAATAATCATTATTTATCGAGATCAACGTCAATTTGATCAATTTCACCAACAACAATTCATCCAATTCGATATAATGTTCGTCTTTGTATTTGATATAGTCTAGATAATTTCCAAATGTGAATAATTCTAATGTGTTTAATAATCTGATCTCTTGTCCAGCATCATTAATAATACATTCCCCTTGATTATTATTACTACTCAAATACAATAATTCCTGTAAATAACTGAATTTCACAGGATCTAGTAATATGCTTGGAATATCTTGAAGTGTGATTGTCATATCTGGTGCCTCCTTCTTGCTCGCTCTTGTTGGAATTTAATCTAAAACGAATTTGTTAGCGTTGTACATTATTATTTGGACGCGCACTTTAAATAAATAGTAATGAAAATAAAAACTAATCTGATCCCCCTCCTCACTATAAAATGAACAAAAAAAGAAGTGTGTTGTATCACGTGATTGAATCATTTTGAATATGAATACAAAGATATCAAGAATATACGTTATAATAACTTTACGTGATCCATTAAAAATGGTCAATATTAATTGTATTTCTTCGCTTTTACTCGATTTGTTTTTATTTCAAAAAAATGGTGGTGTAATTTAACTTGATTTTGGTTAAGTAATCCAGTTAAATTATCTAACATAATTGAGAGAATAACTTGATATGTAGTTAAATAACAAATTTCATAATAGAAAAATCAAAATATTGTATACATTCTAAATATAAAACAAGAAAGCAATTAATAAAGAAAACAAAAAAATAAAAATAAACTTACTCAGTCAATTTTTTAAAGAAATAACCTATGATCATAGCAGACATAGCTATAGTAAATGTCTGTAGATGTTGTGAATTAACCTGTGCAATTTTAAGCAATTTGTCTTGATTCTTTTTACCGTGTTTGTGTATGTTTGACTTTTTCTTACTACTTTTCGATGATTCCTTCGTTTGTGGCGAAGACGACGAGGAGGAAGATGCTGAAAACGTAGTTGATAATGGACTATGATTATGATCGGATATTGTTTTACTATGAGAATGCTCTTCCACTGTTGGGAATGGCTCAACATCGCATTGGATAGGCTCGGGTTTTATTTTGGCATTTTTATATGATGGAGTTCTTGAAAGATCAGCAATGAAATTATTTAATTCTTGTTGTTGTCTGACCAGTTCATCCATTTCAGCTGCCTTCATGGCTTCTTTGGCTTCTTTGGCGGCTGCTATGGCCCTTTCCTCCTCTTCTTCTTTTCGCTTCTTTTCCAACCGTTCTCGTTCCTGTTCCTGTTGTTCTCTTTCGTACCTTTCCTTTTCTTCTTCAAGTTGTCGGACTTGCCTCTCCAATGAACTAATATGATCTAACTGATTCTTGGCTTCCTTCTCACTAAGATCTTTCTCTTGATTAAAGTCATTGTTTTTGGATTTCAAATCAGTCAACAAATGATTCAAATGTGACTTATCTTCTTCACTTGCTTTTAATTTTTTATCAAGTGAGTCCAATTTTTTATGCTGATCAACGGAAATATTTTTGAAGTTTTCATAATCCTTAAATAATTCCTGTAGAACAAGGTTTTGCTGTTTGACTCTGCTCAAATTCATAAGTAAAACTCCAACGATACTTTCCACGCATGATGGGCTGCCAATTCTGGAATTATGATAAATGCCGGTATTGGAATTGGAATATAGACCCAATAGATAATCGTCCAATTCTGTATTAACATCATTAAATAAATAATTTTCATATGAAAGTTGATGCTTGGGGATAATATGATGGCCGGCATCTTGGCCTGGTTTATTCTTTTTCTCAACCTGGTTGCAGATATCTTCAATAAACAGGATATGTCTAAATTCAGGGCTATCCAAGCCTTTTCCATATAAGCTACTACCATCTCCTCCATTTCCAACACCATTTTCTAATTGCGTAGAAATAACATTGATATTCTCGATTTTTAAACTGATTTGTTTATGAGTAGATTCAGCTTGAACATTAAATCCAAGGCACACAACGTCTCCCATTTTAACCTCCGTAGGATCATTGTTTAACCTAACATCATTTAAGTATGTCCCGTTAGATGATCCCAAATCTTGTAACATCAATTTTCCATTTTTGGGATCAATATAAATTTGGGCATGATTTCTACTCAACACTCTGGAATCAAAATATCCATTCGTGACATCTGGTTTATGCTTTGTTCCTGTAGGTCTGCCTAATTTGGTGGTCTCTGGATATGTTGCAACTGGTAAATGTTTTTTAATAAATGTATCATTTAATGGTAATAGGGTAACATAATATTGAATATGATTACGTTTTCGTGGATTTAAAGGGGATGGACCATGTGACGATTTGGGTAATAGTGATCCTGTTGCAGATGAAGATACAGCGCCAAGTGAATTCGAAGTGGTGGCAAGGGATGATTTGGACTGATCACGAGTTACTGAATTGGAATATTTGGGTTTTGTTGGGATGGAAATAACTTGTGACTGTGAGTTTGATCTTTTTCTACCAACTACCGAAGAATTGCTATTCATAGTCAGCGTTGCGTTGGTGGTAGTTGTAGTAGATGCTGAAGGAGATGATTTTGAATCTAGTGGTGAATTCGTTCCTGTATTACTTGTTGTTCTCGATAAACCTGTTGCTGATTTGGTACCATTACTAACATTGTTTGAACTTTTCATATAAACCAAACCATTCTTTTTGGTTTCCAAGTTTGGGAAAGGTTGAACAGGTTGTTGTTGTTGCTGTTGCTGTTGCTGTTGAATTTGTTGTTGTTGTTGGTTTGTGGCCTGATCCGATTGGTCTAGTTGCTTCAGTTGTTGATGTTTGCTGTGATTTAATTGATGATGCTGGTGAGTAGAGGTACTATTGTTATGAAGTAGTTGTGAATTATCAAGTGCTATTGGAATATCTGTCATGATATAAAAGCTCTTGTGACAATATTAATGATAATAATAATAATAAAAAAAAGAAAGCAAGGAAATATATGTTACAGGTGATGAAAACAATAATACCAGATTACTGTAAAGGGTTTCCACTTGCGATAAGTAAAACGGATGAATTCGTGGGGATTGATTATGATGGTTGAGGCGGTGGGAAGGTTTATGTCTTTATTGATGGTTGTAGACGGGAGGAATGTTTCACTAGGATTTGGAAAAATTCTGGTTAGTTTTGATTTGATTTTGAATTTCTCTTTTTTTTTTGTTGTGTTCTCTTTTTTTTTGAGTTTGTGAATGTCAAGGGTAGTAGAGTAACAAAGTATAATGAAGTAGTGTAATGTAGTATATAAGTATAAGAAGAATTGGATAGAAACTGGGGAAATGATTGTTGGGAAGCAAATAGGGACTATAAAATTTAAATGGGTAAAGTGTTGGTTGGGTTTAATATATATATATGTATTTAAGAACTAAAATTGGTTTGGTAACACTTGGCTGTCAAGTACAAATCGAAGTTAGTTTGCTTTCCGTTGGTTTCGTTTCGTTTCAATTAGCTTGGCTTGGCTCCAGCTTGGTGCAGAAATAATTAAATCACACAACTTTCGCAGGCGAGCGTTCGGTCTTTTTTTCTTCTTCTTCTTGCTTGGTGTGTTGGTCCTTTGTTCGCGAAAGCTGCGTCCGAGCGATCGGAAGTGCTGTCCCAAAAATTTTACTGATTCGACTGGTCTTCCGCTGCAGGGAGAGACTCTCACGAGACGCGTGAAACTACGAGCACAATTGGCAACCAACCAAAAAAAAAAAAATCTGAAAATCAAAACAAACGGTTTCTTTTTTTAAAAAAAACCAAGAAGCAGCACTAATAGCAACAACAACAGGTCACTAAACTTATTCATAATGACAGATCAAAGGTTCAATAACTTAGAAAACTGCACCAATTCATTAAGAGAATCAATTAGTATACTTCAAAACTCCAATCAGCTATTGGATGACACTTTACAAGGAAGTAGTCGATTAACCAAAATACTATCTACGAGAAAAGTGTTTGACTTGATTCCAGAACTAGATTTAAACGATGCTAAACGGAATTTTGCTAACAATATAAACCCTCAAATAAATGATAACATGAATCGATTACAAGATGAGTTATTGAAATTGTCAAACAGAAAACACACGTTAACGAACGAATTGAAAGTACTAAAAGTGAGGTCTAAAGAATATGAGAATCGTAAGAACAAGAGCAAGCAACCCCGAGAATTGAGTGATGCCGATATTGAAAGGCTATTACGTAATTCTAGTGTTAGTGAGAAATATGATATGGGTAAGATTAAACAACTAAAAGTGTTGCGAGATAAAAAGAATAGATTGAAGTATACGTTAAGTAGAAGAGGCTGAACTTCAAATATTCTATTCAAGAATTAACGTATGCTTATTATTTATTAAACCTCTCAAAGGTCATGAATTAAAAAAAAACGGTTCTCAGGTTCCGGGTGATATTAATATTGGTGATGTAAATGTAATAAGCTGTATTATAATGTACTTGAAAGAACTGGTTATACTGGTAAAATTAAATTGTCCCTTTGTGCACTACTACGGAAAAGCAGGGAATGAACAACCCAAGAAAATAAAAAACAAATTCCAAGCTCAAACCAAAACTAAAAAATGACTACACAGCAAAAGAAAAAACCCACCCACTACTACGAAAGCAAGAGAAGGAAAAAAAAAAAAAACTCTGCCTAGTTTATAAAGGGTATAATTTCGCTACAACTCCCTTGTTCACTTAACGTTGTATTACTTTTTTTTTTTATTTATTTATTCATTTATTTATTTAATAAAACAAGACACCACTCATACACTGACTAAGACAGATAGACATATACACAGAACCCTCTAAATATGAAGTTTTCCACAGTAGTATCGTTGGCTACCGTAACTGTATTAGTTGCTGCTAAGAATGTTGTCAACTTGCAAGGTTTAAAATCAGGTGTTTCTGACGAACAGGAAGGGAATATCAAGAGAGATGCAAAGAATGTTGTTCAATTACAAGCTTTAAAAGAAGAATTTGAAGACGGAAAGGAAAAGAGGGATGCAAAGAGAGTTTACAACTTCCGATATAAAGGGGATGATCATAAAAAGGACAGAGTATATAACCCTGATTTACCACAGTTAGAAGCTTTAAAGAAAGTTTTAAAAGATGGTAATGTACCTAAAAGAGATGCCCAAGCATTAGCTGATTTGGCTAAATTACCTGAACAGCTAGTGAAACAAAGAACTGCTAAGAATATCGCTAATTTGGAAGCTTTGAAGCTTGCGTTTGAAGAAAAGGGTTTGGGCAAAAGAGATGCAAAGAATATTATTAATTTAAATGATTTTATTGCTCATCCTACCAAAAGAGATTCAAAGAATTTATTTGACTTGAACAAATTCCAACAATCCCAACAAGTATATCTCAACAAAAAAGTTGATCAAGGTGAAGACAAAAGTATATTTTTTGAACTTGATGAAGTCGATTGCTATAACAACTTGTTGCAATCCGTATTACCACAACTCTCATCAATTTCAATATTTACAAGATACATTAGAGAATTCCAAGATATTGATGCTAAAACCGCCAATCCAAATGAAATTATGTTAATTATTGCTCCAAATAATGATGCTATGGAAAATAAATTAAACGATTTGAAACCTTGGGAATTCCCAAAATCATTAGACCCTAATTCTAAGAATGATAGCCAAGACGAAGAAATTATATCTAGCAATTTATTAAACTTTTTGAACGGACATTTAGTTAATAATTTTGAGAAAAAATTAGTTATTGACAAAAGTCTTGATGAAAATACGGGTGCTGCTGGCGCTGTTGTTATAGTTACCCAATTAAATAACGGAAATTTCTTGAAGATTAAACAAGTTCAAGGACAAGGAGGTCAAGGTCAAAATGGGGAATTTTTCATTAAACTTGTTGATCAACCAGAATGGATTAATGTCGAAACCGTTAAACAAGTTGAAAATGGATTTGTTTTCATTATTAACGATTCATTAGTTAAACCTTGATAAAAATACGTTTACATTGGGATTAGATTGGTGGTTTTTTTTTTTCTTATTATTATTATTATTCATATTATTATTTTTTATTAACATTATTATTGTTATTTTAGTTCTTTTTATATTGTTTCGACCCTTTATGTTATATCGCTTTTTTACTATATTATTTCATTTATAGTTCAAGCGAAAATTATATATGTTTAACACACACTTTTATATATTTATAAATTTATATATATATTTCAATTCAAAAAAAAAAAATAATAACAGTATAAAAGGAATAACGGTTGACGAATAACGAATAACGAATAAAGGACAACTAACCAGCATAATGATGAATATTATTATTCTAAAATACTCACCCCGGTATCTTGATTGGATTGACCATTAATTTTATATTCAACTTTCCATTTTATTTTTAATGGTTTATTTAACGGATTTTCAATATGGAAATTTTGCTGAATACCATATTGTTTAAATGCAAATAAAGTATCTCCATTTTGTGGAAATAATTCCAATTTACAAGTCTTAGGCACAGCAATTAAAAAGGTCAAATTTGAAATAGTAGAATTTTTCAAATTACTAAATAAAATCTTTCCCTTGAATGAACTTGTATTAGCTGAAGTTACACCAACTTCAATCTTTAAGCTTCCATTACCAAGGGATTCTCCAATTGTGATAAGCTTAGAATAGCCATTGGTGTTAGGAGCGCCAAGTCCATTTTGAACTTGGGAAGGAGTAGATGAAGGGAATTGCAATCCAAATGGATCTAATGCATTGTTTGATCCACTGGTATTGGATTGTAATTGAGGAGAAGGAGAGTTCAAATCCCCTAATAAGTCAAAGTTTGAAGAAGCACTTGTAGAAGGTAATGGTTTATTTGACTGTAATTGAGGAGATGGCGAGTTGAAATCTCCCAATAAATCAAAGTTTGAGGATGCGGTGTTTGTATTGGCGGTAGTGTTTGGTCTGGAAGTTGGGGTTGGTTGATGTAATGAAGGAGCTGCTTGAACTGGAGCTTGAGTTGGAGTAGCAAATCCTGAGTTATTGCCTAATGAAATTGATCCACCAGCACCATACAAGTTAAGTGGGTTGACTTGATTACTAGCGCTTGAATGAGCGTTGTTGTTAGAAGCAGAATTACCATCAAAAGTTAAGTTAGATAAATCACTTAATAAATCAGTGTAACCTTGTTCCTTTGATGCATTTACATCTTCAGGTTCATCATCAAAATCAATTAAATTCAATTCTTGAGAGGCTGTGCCTGTTTGAATTTTACTTGCTTCAGCTACATTACCACCTCTTAATAATTGGAATTTATTGATAACTTTATTAGCATTATCATTCAATTCCAATAATTTGTGGACATCTTCTTCGTTTTCTTCATTACCTTCTTCCAACAATTTGTTGATAATAGGTTGAGAACTCTTTACTGAAGAATACAACTCTATAATAGCTTCATCAGAATTATCGTCGATCTTACCATTTTGACTTTCAATTGAAGTTAACATTTCCCCTAAGATTTCAACTTTTCTACCCAATCTGGTAATATCTTGTTTGATTTGTTTTTTGTTTTCTTTAACATTATCATCCTTGAAACCGGCCATGATCTTCATCAATTTGTTAGCTTCTTGTAAATCTTGAGGTCTACCTCTTCTAATCAATTCTTGCAATTTGGCTGAATTGACAACTGCTTCTTCTTCTTGTAATTCGTGCATAGATTTCAAATTATCAGTTGGATTCAATACGGCGACATCTTCGACTTTAACTTCAGGGAATATGTAACCTTTATTAGACAATAATCTATGCATATCTTTAATATATCCAAAATCGTCTTTATATTTTGAAGTACGACAGATTGTCTGGTACCATTCTTCAATTTGGGCTAAAATCAATCTATGAACTCTAGTGTATCTCAATGGAGGTCTTTCAGGAAATCGTTTCACCAATTCATTCAAGAATTCTTTTCTCAGAATTTGTAAATGGAAAGGATATCCACAATTCTTAACTAAATTATCCAATAAGGAAATAGCCAATTCACTGGTTTGTGGATCTCGTTGGGAGATCAATTTCACCACTGCAATTGCGGCATCTCGTGGGGCGGCTCCCTTTTTGGCATTGACATAATCACAGATCTCCAAATTTAAGGCTAAATTTGGTTCATCATTGGATGGTCTACATGCTCGGTAAATTCTTCGCAATAATTTTGGATTGATTTTAGCCAATGAATAAGATGATGAAGATGACGACATTGGAAGGAAAGTAGATATATAGTGTTAAATATAATTCTGTTTGCCTAGAAAAAGAATACGGAATGGAATAGCTATTTGTCTTGGTAGATATAGACTCAGTGCAATTAGTTCGAGCGTGGTTTGATGTGGTGTGGTGTGGTGGTTATGGAAGTTTCGTCTTGTCGTCCAAAGTGGAAAGACGACTGGACAAAAATTCTTTGACTTTTTTTTTTTATTAAGGAGAGGGACAAGCAAAGCGAGAAACGGAGGGCGTGTACCATTTCCGACAAAATAGTTACATAAATATTTCTTGATTTAACTACACCCACAGTATCCACATTAACAACCGCAACGGAAACCACAAGAAATATGTCTGATCAAGAAAGTGAAACCGAAAGATTAATCTCAGACGAAGAAGAAGAATATTCACAGGATGCTGGTAATGTTGATGACGCTGAAGTTGAAGCTGAACAACCAAAATCACCAACACCTTCAAAAGTAGATAACGAAAGTGATCCAGATCCAGATCCGTTAGAATTACGTAAATTGTCATTAAGTTATGATTACTTAATGTATAAGATCAATGACTATATTAATACATTAACTGACCAAACATACAATTCAATAGTATCAAAGCAATATCAAATCAATCAAGAATATTTAAATGATCAATTAAACTTGTTTGAAAATACTGAAAAAATTGAAAATTTATTGAAAACGATAAATAATTTAGAAATGCAGTTCTTGAAATTAGATCAATTGGATCAATTTATATTGGATTTCAAGCAACGGTTGAATATCTTAGAATATGAATTTGACAAACTATAAAAAAACATAGCTAATAGATAAAATTATAACAGCAAAACAAAAAGGAGCGTATTTGGTTATACTTGGGTATTGACTTCGTGAACTCTGTCATGATTGGTATTATATGCTCCTGGGGTATGTGCAGCAGAAGAAGGTGGAGGGGGAACCGGTCTATTAGAAGAATTTCGAGCTGGAGGTGGAGGTGCCGGCGGATGTGAATTCGAAGAAGCACTGACAGGAATTGCTTCTTTATGACCATGCTTCTTAACCAAATGTTTCTCCAATAATACGAAATTCCTCGAATTACATTTATACAACACATTAATCAAGTCACCCACAATAGGAATTAACCCAATTCCAAAGTCAAACATAACATTTGCCATCATTTCTGTTTCCAAGACTTTTGGTAATCCACCAGATATAGTTTTGGCTTTCTGAACCAATTGCCAAGCAAACCAAAACGCAATAACGTCTCCTATCCATGGAATCAAACCAATTAAACCTGCCCAACCTATTCGAACCCCACAAAGACTGAACTGGAGGTCCAATCTGTAAGCCCGGTTCTTGACACTTTTTAAAACTTTTAAATCCTCGGAGGGGATGAAATTTGGTAATTTTCTTCTTCTTTTACTTCCCTTTTTTTGATAGAAATGAAGTTCTTTTTCTGGGATTTCTTCAAAATATGGATCGTTCTCGACATTTCCAAATGTGACTAATTGGTCAAGTTGGGTCTAGGAATATTTGAAGTTAGTATCAATTCTGTAGGGTCGCGTTATGTGTGCTTCGTTGTCACATACCTTTTGCAAGAAGTATTTATACAATAATTGGGACATCAGGGGATGAGTTAAAAAGGTTCAATTAGTAAAGGTAATGGCAATTTTGTTGATAAATGTATGTATGTATATATATGTGAATTTTTTTTGGCGTTACAACTGAGAATTTCAGGCTTGCTTGATGATTACGATAGTTGCTCCGCGGTAAAGAAAGTTACAATGAGGCTGGGTCGAGAAACAATAAAATGAAATACGATGACGGTGAAATGTAATTAAGCCGTTCTCATAAAAGCACTTATCACCTTTACAAAAACTACTCAATATATATATACAATATATACATTATTGTTATTATTAATTATTATTATTATTCATTTTAGCTTCCTTTTCTAACCTCTTTTTAACGAAATATTCCTTTCTCATATTTCTCAAATCAGGAGGAATCTCAATTCCCATTTCTTCTCTAAATTCATCCACATCTTTTTCCAAAATATGTTCCCAATACACATTAATCAATGGTTTACAATAGAGACCATTCTTAATTGCCCAAGGATAATAAACATTTCTCATTCGTTCTCTCTGACTCGGTTTTAATCTCAAAGGAGCAAACAATGCCCCTAATCCGGTCATAGGAATACCAATATTCATAAATTCAAACACCTTAACGGAAATTTCACCTTCAATAATGATTGGTAATCCTGTTACTGCATGATAGAAATCGTGACATTCACGATATCGTTGGAAAATATAACTTAATTCTGCATCATCAATATATTTCACTTCCACTCTAGTATCAGGACTAACTTGTTCCTTATCCAACCATTTCACATAATTTTTCCCAATGGTGTTATCGGGTAAATTTCTCAAATAGTCTAAATCCAATGATGTAGATGTGATTCTGGGACGATCTTTAAGGATTTGTCTACCGGTTGGATCTGACAACATGACACTTTGTAAATGTTTCAAGACAGGTCTTATAGCGGTACTTTCCCCTAAAGCAACGATATATTTGTTTTGTTCTGGGTGGAAATAGGATCCGATGCTTGATCCTAAAAACATAATCAATTTTTCATAATTATATAATGGAATATGTCCTGGATAATCAGGTTCTCTTCTTTTGAATAATGGTTCGTTGGAATTGGAATTAAGGGAGGAATTGACTGGGTCGGTTGGCATATGGAGTTCTCCGTTTTCCATCTTAGATGCAAGTTGGTTGTTTTTGGAGAATAACATGGATCCAAGAAATGTCGATGCTAACGTTGACATGATGTAGTTTCTTTGTTGAACAACATTGACTACATTATGGTTAGCAAGTGTCCTTGCAGTTGTTGATCTTAACATTGCAGGTATATTGAGCCAATTGGGTAGATAAGTTGGTAGAGGTTATTTGGTGTGGGAATTTTTCTCTTTTTGAACTTCGGTTAGGTACTTTTTTTTTTTGTAGATCATACGATTCGATTGCTAAACGACTGCGAAATATACTACAACTTATAGTTTATTTAATTGCAAAATAAGGACAGGTCAAGGTTATATATTATCATATAAATTACCAATTATACAATCTAATAAATTTATAATCAATAATTTATTCATTCTTTTATCTAAATTCTCCCCATTACTTTGAAATATATTTAATACCAGCTTTATGGAATCACGACAATCATCCTGGCTCTCATGTTTATAAGAAATATCAATAATTGAAGTAAGTTTCTCACTTAATTTGAGCAATTTTTCACTCAATTCATCAATGGTAACTTCTTCCTCTTGTTCTTGTTCTTGTGGTTGATCATTTTTATAGAACAAATCCAATCTTAAATCATTTATAAGATTGGATATCTTATCGCTTGTTATACTTTCATAAACCTTATTCTCAAGATATCTACCAACCATCTTGTTGATTGAATTTGATAATTTACTATTCATTTGGATTAAAACCTTAAATGAATTGATCAAATTGTACAAGATTGGTTTTCTTTCTTTGATATTGAAGATATTTTGTATGAATGGAAATACCGAACTCTCAAATAGATTAAATCCATCTTCTTGATCTTTCAAACCTGATTCATTGGCAGTAGTGGAAGTAGTAGCACTGGTGGGGTTAACTTGACCGTGGTACAATATTACCAACTTTGTAAAATTTTTATAACTTCCAGAAATCCAATCTTTAATCTTGGCTATTATCGACTTTTCCTCACTTTTCTGTGCCTTCTTATTGTTCAGTTGTTGTTCAAGCAGAAATATTAACAAATCTAATACTTGATTTAATTTCAGGAATATGAATTTCAGACTTGATAATTTCCCAACAATATTATCAATTACCAAATCACCAACAATTAATACTACCAAATCGCCAGCAATTTTGGAACTAAATAAACTACCATCCTTCCCAGCAGTACAATAGTAAGATTCTTCATCTTCATTCTCGTCATTTTCACTGCCGCTGCCACCACAGCTGTCACTGCCACTTCCACTTCCACTGCCTCTATCCCCAGTGTTCGAGTTATGATCTCCATCATTATGATGACTAGTTGCATCTTGGAAAATTGAAGATAAGACCAGTTTAGTTAAAATTCTAAAATAATTAACTTGTTCGTCATTTTGGAAATAGATGTGAGAATTCGATAAATAATCATTATTCAATTCTCGGATTGATTTCTTATCATCATAGATTAAATTATTCAAGATTTTACAGTTTTCAAAATATTCGCCTTGAAATTTATATGGAAACCCCTCTCCCAGTCCCAGTGCCAGCTGCAAACCTATTTCAGATGAAGTAGATCTTGGATTTGTTGGACATAAATTGTTTATATGATCATTCAAGATCCAAATCAATTGATCTATCAAATTCAAAATGTTCAACTTGTTATTCAATCTGAACTGTAAATCTTTTATAAATTCAATCAAAATCCCATCATAAATAAGTTTAAGAATTTCTAAATTTTGGGTATTTAATTTTTCCAAATACCATGAATTAACAAATTTGATCATAATTGTTGATAAGAATAGATGAATTGAAAGGTTTAACTGAGCGGAACTATCATTATTGATACTATGGTTACGACTATGACTATGATTATGATTAGTGGTGGAGGGTTTGTTGTTGCCGGTTGTGGTAGTAGAAGTAGTTGTTGTTGTTGTTGTATGGCTGGAATTTATTAATCTAGGTAGATGAATCAACAATATCTTGATTGATTTTTTATTATTTTTGATTAAATATTTATTTGGAACATAAATTGAATACAAAAAATTCAATTCTTCTATTTGATCAATGGGACATGTTTCATCATTAATGATTGTCATACCAGATGATACAGGTACGGCTTTTGTTGTTGATGGTCTTGATTCATTCTTTTTAATTTCTTTCTTGATATTCGCTGATAATGAAGTTGATGATGACGAAGAAGAAGAATTAAGGGCGTGGTTGTTACTACTGCTGCTATTGTAATTGGTGGATGTGGATTGTGATGTTGTTAAATTTACATTCTGTAAATTATGTCCATTATTAAAACTAATTACGCTTGTAGTTGTGGTTGAAGTAATTGCTGATGATGGTTGTGGTGGTTTAAACGTAAAGCTCTTAGGTCGTCCTCTAGCAGAACTAGTGTTGCTATTACTACGACTCATCTGTTGACGTATCCCTTGATATTTGAAGGAAACCAAAACATGAATCAATGTAAAATTCCTGCGATCTTTGTTTGTGTACACAACAAGACCAGACGAAAATTTTACCACACACCAAAAACTCTATCAAAGTGACAACCATTACGAAAAGATATATTAAATGGCAACCTTAAAACTACCACGTCCTACACTCTTTGGTTTAAGATCTTATCTGCGAACTCCGATTCAGATACCGAATCGCCGTCCGTCCCAATTGCTCCATATTGATTTCCCAGGAATAACCACTTTTGAAAATGGATTGGCCATACAGAAGAAATTTACTGATGTTCAACTTAAAAGCAAAGAATTGGAATTCGAATATCGTCGGTCATTAAGAAAAGTAGAAAAAGGGCAACTTAATCCTGAAGACCTCAAAGTACCACCATCAGCTCCATTGCCTAGAATATTAACATTTGAATACGAAAATGTCTACACAGGAGGACTTCGATCCAAACATGAATTATCATCAGAAGATATTACAAACTTCGAAAAGGTCATGGGATGTAAATATCATCAATTGGAACGAGGTGGACAAACAACATGGCATGGAAGAGGACAATTGGTGAATTATTTAATTATGGACTTGAAATCGATTCCAGGATTGACCACGAAAAAATACGTTAATGATGTTTTATTGAAAAGTGCCCAGTCTGTTCTTTTGGATAAGTTTGGAATTGAGAGTATTATAGGATGTAAGAATCCGGGGCTTTGGGTGAAGAATAGAGACCAAGTTGACAATGATAAGGATGAGGGATTGTCAAAAATTGGAAGTGTGGGAATTAGAGTTCGTCATGGGATAACTGATTTTGGAATCAGCTTGAATATTAAACCCGACTTGAAATATTTGAATACGTTTGAAATGTGTGGAATGAAAGATGCTAAGCAAACATCTATAAAGGAACAATTATCAATTATTGGTTCGAACATAGCAACTCCTACTGTTCCGCAATTGGCAAAATTGTATGTTGCAGAAATTGGGAAAGCTTTGGAAATGGAAAAGGTGATTAAGGAAGAATATAACAAAGATCTCGAAATAGAATTCATTCATAATAAACTATATTATAGATAAACTGTAAATAGAAACAATACAAGAACAAGTATATTTATACGTTCTCGCTACCAAGTGTATACGATAATTATCATCACCAATTTCCCCATCCACGAGCGATTCTACTACCATAGTTTTATAACTGTTTAAAATATACTTTAGTCTAAAGAAACGACAAACACCTAGATAACTATATATAATAATAAAAAAAAAAGATAATATGATAATAAACATTAATAATGCAAATAGAAAACTACAATTGGATTTTGTTCTGGTTTTGTTCTTGTTCAAGTTCTTCAACGAAAGTCTTTTCCCTTCAGTTCCTTTAGTTCATTGTTTTTGATAATTTTTTTTTATATTTTTTTTTATATGGCAATCCTAGATTTTTAGATAAACCCTAGATTGGATTAAATTAAATTAAATTAAATTAAAATTAAATGAATTGATTTTGAATTTGGATTTCTGATCTTGTTCATTAGAACAAAGCAACACCAACAGCAGCAAAAGCAGCAACAAATGAAGCCAATCTACCGGAAGTGTTAGCACCATCGTTTCTAGCTGAAGATGAAGAAGAAGAAGAACGAGTAGAAGAAGAACCGGATTCAGAAGCACCGGTAGCAGAAGAACTGTCAGAACCGGTAGCAGAAGAAGAACCAGATCTTCTAGTAGAAGAAGAGGAAGTAGTTTGTCTGTCTTCACATTGGAATTGATCACCTCTGATATCACCATTGGAGTTCAATTGGTTGAAAGCACTACAAGACAAGTCACCATCAGTTCTCAAGGAGAAACCACCAGAAACTCTAGTCAAGGATTCAAAAGTACCATTGTCGAAAGTACCGTTAATGTTAATAGAACCACCAACGGATTTCAATTGAGAGAAACCATCAAAAGATTTCAATTGATCATTATCAGCAATGTTCAAAGCACCACCAATGGAAGTCAAAGCTGGGAAGTCCAATTCAGTTAAATCTTCATTCTTGTTGATAGTCAAAGAGTTACCAATAGAAGTCAATTTGGCAAATTTAAGTTGTTCAACAGAGGAAGAAGAAACAGCAACAGAACCGTTAGTAGAAGTCAAGTTTGGAGCAGAAATGGAGTTGATGGATTGCAAAACAATGTTTTTAGCAGAAGTCAATTGGTTCAAAATAACGTCAACTTTTTCAGCATTATAGGAAATATCAAGAGTGTCAGTGACTTCTCTTAAACCGGAGTCAATGGTGTCAATATTGTCATTGTTGTTAACGTTGAAAACTTGCAATTGGTAGACGTCAATACCAGTCAATGAGGACAAACCGGTATCGGAAATAATGACGGTTTCAGCAGAAGTTAAACCAGAAGTCAAACCAATGTCTTCCAAAGCTGGCAAAGCGTTCAAGTTCAAAGAACCAACAGTGGTTAATTGAGCCAAATTGATTCTTGACAAGATGGTGTTAGCGTTGAATTCCAATTCACCGGAAACCAATTGTAAAGTTGGAGCATTAACAGTAGAAGCTTGAGTGGCGTTGTTAATGTGCAAATCACCGTAGAATTGTTCTAAACCGGTTAAATCAACGGTACCAAAAGCAGAACCTTGGATAGTGACATCACCAACAGCAGTAGCACAAGCAGCAACTTGTTGAACTTGAGCAGAAGCAGTGGCAGTGAAGTCAGAAAATGAACATCCAGACTTAGCGGTTGGAGTGGCAGTAGTCAAAGTGGAGTCTAAAAAAAAAGGGAAATGTTAGTATAAACATGAAATTAATATAAAAAAAATTGGGTTTATTGCAACAAATTCAAACACACACACAGACACACGCCAAAGACAGACCACCAAAAGTGGGAATGTATTGGTAATTTAAAGGGTTGGTTAATTAAAGTTGATTTATTTTTCTAGTGAGTAGCGCACTACTAAAGTAGTGTACCAAACACATAAAATGAGTCCAAATTGGGTAAAAAAAGAAAATTAAGCTTTGGGTTGAATATTGCCGAGTATGAGGCACGAAAAATGAAGAAATGAAGAAAGGAGGGAATTTTCTTTCATTTTTTTTTTACTTCCTGGATCACATACAACCCAATTGGGTGTATCTAAACCAATTGTAAAGCTAATGTCAATGGGAATAATGTAAATCTTCAAAATTCAAAGGAAATCCGTTCCCTCGGAAAAACAGTAATTGATCAAATTGAAGGGTGTTGTGTTGTGCTGTGTGTTGTTAGTATTGTTGTAGTTAGTTAAGAATACATACTATTGGCAGCAGTTGCTAAAGTAGCAATAGCAGAAACAGCAAGAATATTTTTGAATTGCATTATATTAGTTTTTTTCTTGAATGGGTGGATTCTTTGTGTGGTTGGGACTGTAAGTAGTAGGTGGTTTTTAGTTATAAAAAGATGTGAATAGTATTAGAAATGAAGTAACGAAAGAATAACTTGGTAAAAAGGAAAAGAAGAATTTAAGAAGAACAAGAAGCAAAAAAAAAAAAAGGAAAAGATTGAAAGAAAAAAAATTTTGATGTGTGGGAATTCGTTGAATCCTTTTATACTACTTACTATCTAATAGGTGCTAAATATTGATTGTCCATTATGCAAATAAATTTTTTTTAGTATTTTTTGCTTTTGTGATATTTTTCATTTAAACCTTCCTGCATAGTATGTAATATTATTTTTATTTACTTTTCCATCGACTTCCGGTTCACCATACATTTCTTGATAAATAAGCCACTACCATCCAGAGAGTGAGGCCATCACCAATAACCCTTTATTAAATTCCACGAGACCACTGCATTTACTATCGTTTTACTGCCTCAACTATCTATCCCATCTATCTATTCAATACATCTATTCAATGTGTGTGTTATAAATGTAACACAACTAACCAAGAAATTGAATTAATCAACTCAATATTCAACACTAAATCAACTTTCTATACTAACTTGCAACTAACCAGCAATATTCTCGTTGGCATGATTAGGTTTGTGTCTTTTACACTTTTTTTTTTTTTTTTACACTTTGAAGTTAACCATTGCCAGTGCCATTACCATTACCATTGCCATTGCTTGCTTGTTTTATTGATGTGATTGGTTTTGTAATTTTCTTTCCGGTGAATTGTTTTGTAACTTTAAAATTTTATTATTCTTCCGTCTAAATATAGTAAAATATATTACACACATCCATTACACATACGCAACCCACGTATATACCTCTACATACATTAGCATGTACCACAATCATAATCACATGTTACATAACACTCTTCCCAAGTCGATGTAGTTCTAATTTATTTAATAAATTGATTGATAGGGAATCAGTTGGTTTATTAATGAATATAACTATCAGTTAAATCCTCTATCCTCGTGCACTTTTCTGTTGGGGACATGTTTCTTAACCATTGTTCAATTTTGTTTTGTTTTTTTTCTTCTTCCTCGCGGTGTCTTTCTCGTTGGTTTCCCCCACTCACCCCACCCCACTTCGCTTCAATTCCATCGTCTCACTTGCACCGTCTAAATCACAATGCCATACCATAACATACCATAACATACCAAAACATGCTCAAAACATGCTCAAAAACAATCACTACCGTAACTATCAATGTTAATACTACAACTACTTATCTTATAATATCCTTTATCTATTTCTCACAAAAAGAAAGTTTAATCCTATCTTACTAAAAAACCCATCCACATGGTTGAATAGTTGAATGGTTTGCGTACCTGAAATAACTTCCTTGTTCAGTTTTTTTTCACTTTTTTTGATTTCTATTTTTCTCACTCCCTTAAACTTCTAAAAATAACTCTTGACATTGATGATGATGGCGATCTTTCAATTGTTCATTACACTTCTGATTCTGATTCGAGGGAAAGGGGGGAGCAGTAATAGTAAGTAAAACGATCCTCTCTACACTTGACATAGCAATTATGTCATTTGATCTTTTCTTTTTTTTTTTTGGTTAATCGTATAAGGTTTAAATGAAATTTCATTCTATTACAATTTCAACATAACCTATCCTTTCTTGTTTCACAATTGCACATGTCATAAATGAAGCACAGAAGGAGTTGCAATGATTGTGGTGGTGGTAATGAATGTAAGCGCCTCTCATTCCTTCTGGTTGTTGTATATTCGCCTTGCCCCCTTTTTTTGATGGGTTTTGCATTCTCGATATTTTTCTTTTTGCGATACACTTTAGATATAATATAATTTCTTGGGTACATTTGAAATTACCTGATTCGGTTTAGTAATTAAACACATAATTAGTTATAATAGAAAGGATGGAGATATGGAACAGTTAAACAAGACCGGGGGTAATATAATATTATTTTTCTTGTTGCTAGAAGCCCCCCTAATACCCAACCAGCCATTCTTAAGTTTTCATTATGTATTGATTTTGTTCTAAATAGGAATATTGATTTGATTTGATCTGATCTGATTCCATGAATTTACTCCTGACTTTTTATTTTTCTTGTGGTTTTATTCCAACTAAAAAATGGCTGGTTTAAAGGTTATAGCACAAGGGAGAAAAGGAAACAAATCCCGGAGAACACAAGAATTAGGGGATTAAGGGAGGGGTACATAAGTGCTGTTCATCTTGTATCACCATCACCTAGTGTCACCATGTCAAATTTTTCTTGTGGATGGAAGGTGTGGGTGGCGATGTAGATGTGGATTTGGATGTGTGTTTGTAGGCGTGTGGGTGTGTGTCTGTGTCGGTGTTGGTGTGTGTGAATTTTTGCGTTACTATAAACGTACTTGTTTCAAAAAGAAAGGACGAGGTTTTCCGCCTTGCTTTCTTCACCTTCCTTTTCCCTTTTTCTGATTCCCTTTCGCTTAGTTTAATTGTTTGTTAGTTTATTTGTTTGCGTGGTATTACATTACTATGTATTTACGTGGCTACTGTGTGAATCTTTCTATCACCGAAATAACCAATCAACGTATCAGCAAATCAGAAGATACCTGATCTTTTTTTTATTATTAATGAACTAAATAAATAAATTAGTTGGCTACATATTAAACAACATGGTACGTATTAAGTGGTGTGTAATTAAAAATTACCCTCGGAATTCAAATGTTACACAAACATCAGAAATAAATTAAAAAGTAGGCTATGTAATCCGCAGGGTATAATGTCGTACTGATCCGCCTTGAAAAATAAATAGACTTTGGTAACTATTACTATAACAGGGAATAATGTCGCATGTAACTAACAATACGACATTAACCGAACTTCCCATATTACATATTACATACAACATATTGCATGCAAACAAAAGCTACTAAACAACCATTCACAATTGTCAGGAACAGCCGGTTGGAGCTAAGTATCCGAATAAGGTAAGCAATCATCCAACTTTAGCCATAAACATAACCAATACACTACCCTACTACAGTATACCGATTACGTTGTTATGGAGAATACAAATATACAATTGCTTGCGCTTTCCTTTGTTAAATAGATACAAAGATAAGTGAAAATATCCACACTTTCATATGTATACTTCGTTATGAGCAAGCATCTACTGCAACAGTTGATCACATTTTGCAGCTTCTTGGTTCATCATCACATACATACATATAAATATTTTTTTTTTTTTTAACAAGAATTCTCAACAAAAAGCATATAAAAAAAAATTATGAAGTTCAATTAGTCATTTGAAAAAACTAAGAAAATATAATCAAGAATCATCTTTATCGACAAGAAAAAAGGAAGATTGCATTGCTTGTTGTGGGTTTATAGTTTTTTTTTTTCTTAACTCGTATTCCACTAAAAAAACAAGATCTCTCTCGTATATTCGATGTAATATTCTTCTGTGCTACAACCTACCTTAATTCAAAAGCTTAGGAAGAGATAGGCTGAAGAATGCAAGATACCACCGTTATAGATCCAAAGATACCATACGAAATAGCAGCTACAATCAATCAAAGGTCAGTCCACAAGTATAATTTAAGAACGGAAATCCATTTCTTTTTTTCTACCCGCCTAAATATCGGCAAAGCCCGCTGTATGTGTAAACTAAACCAGAAAGAGGAGTCGTTCTCACCACCACCATCACCACCACACCACCTCCGGAACCACTACCGTTCTTGCTACTTCCTCGGCTTTCTAACCTTCTTTTCCGATACTGGATGATGTTTTTCTTTTTAGTGAAGATAATATATCCGCATTTTGTCTGAGAATAATCTACGAGTTTTTTTTTTTTTTGTTCTTCTATTTCTATTTCTTCTACTCCTACTGTTCTTTTCTTTCTACAGGGGAAAATATTCCACAGCCTTTTTATTGTTCTCCATATTATACTCAAAGCTTGCCAGATAAACATATGGATAAACATAGAGTTGAAAAGCCAACTCCTTTAAAGGTTTATGGGAGACATCACTATGCTTGTACTCGATGCAAGGTATCCAAAATCAAATGCTCTGGGGAAAAACCTGCATGTTCCAATTGTAGAAATATCGGGAAGCCTGACTCTTGTAAATATCCTACAAAAGATAGGAAAATAGTCATCATGGAGTCCGATTTAAACAAGTTGCATGAAAAAGTCCAACAACTCGAGTCTCAACTAGCATCATCGTCATCATCATCTGGATCATCTGGATCATCTGGATCATCTGGCTCATCTGGATCATCTAGCTCATCTGACTTATCTAGCTCATCTGAATTAGTTCATCCTTTCACTATCAGGAAAAATTTGAAGTTTTTCTTTGAAAACGAATACGAAAACTATGAAATGCAATATAATTTAGTTAAAGATAGTCTCAAATTAATTCCCAATAAGTCATATTGTTTATCATTAATAGAAAAAGTATACTATTCTTATAATCAAGAATTTTATCTAATTGATAAACAAGAAATCCAACCATTAATCGATGCTATCCATGAACTATCCCATGAACTAACAAATCCAAATTATATTCCGAAATTTACTCAAATATCATTATGTTATTTTTTTATTTTACTTGCATTTGGTGAACAATTACTCAACCCTACTATTGCAACCAATAGAAATAGCAATACCAATGGGAATGGTTACCCAGGAATAATTTATTATCAATATGCCGAACATTTATTCCGATTAACTAGGCCAAATATGTGTATGAAGTTTATTCAAAGCGGATTATTATTAGGATTATATTCAGCCAATTTTGCTAGATACAGCACGGTATATAATTTCTTTGGAATTGCAACCAGATCGGCAATTAATCAAAGTTATCATAGAATTCAAGAATTTCCCGAACCTTTCATGAGTAATAATTTCAACAAGAATACTAATACTACTACCACTAATAATAATAATAACGGCAACAATACAAATATTCATCAATTGAAAATCCTTTATGAAAAAATGAAACGTCTTTGGTGGACTGTATTTGTAATTGATACAACTTGGAGTACTAAATCAATCCATGTACAATATACCGACACAGATGTCAATTTACCTTGCGAAAATATTTATCATTTGGAAGGTGAAGATAATTTAGATTTGAATACTTTGGAATTAAACGTTCATTTAACCAAATATGTTGCCAAATTCATTCGAGTAATCTACGGACCCAATATTCGAACATTTTCCATTAAATATATCAATACCAATCAATTCAATCAAAATCAATTATTAACCAATATTTTGAATTCAAGTGCGGAATTAATTGAACAATTTGAACTTCCTTATTTATCCCAATTTAAATCTATCGATTATATCTCGGATTCAACAAGAATTCTTGCGAATTTATTCTTACGATATCATCATTTAATCATAACCATTACAAAACCATTACTTTCCTTGTTTATACATTCCAATTCTCCAACAATAGTGGCAAACCATTCCAAAATAACCCAATTAATATCAAAAGGGATTTTCTGTAGTTGCGCTACCATTGATATAATAACACGACTTTATCTAAGGAATAAAATTTTCATATTGGGATATTGGGATAGTCAACATTTATTTACTGGCTTGGTATTTCTAATCATTTGTTATTTGGATAATAGAATTAATTATCCTATACAATTAAATAATGGAATTCGATTGTTGCAAAAAATGGCCGGGTCAGGGAATATTAATGCTCGATTAAGAATTGATCAAATTTTTAAATTGTTACATGTATTGAAAATAAAACGTAACCTCCTAATTCCTTTACAAGAAAATATAATATTTGATGATTATATTGATCATTATAAGGTAAAAGAAGATGATGAAGTAGAAGAAAATCATGATGAATTGACAAATGGAGGAGGACTTGAGAATTATAATTTTACAAATTCAATACCAAAAGAAATTAACCAATCTGGTAATCGATATATTACTGGAGGAGGAGGAGAAACCATGAAAGATGATGCGCTTGATGTTAATGATTATTCATACTATTATTATCAGTATTATAATCCAATTAATTCGATTTCATATTTGCCAAGAAGTTATACGAAAACTTTACTTGGTATTGATAAATTTACAAATAATATTATCAATACTACTAATGATACAGAGAATACCAATAGAGATAGTGGACAAGGAGGAAAGTTCAATGGAGATGGAAATATGGATGATAAAAATAAAAATTATCGAGATTTTTATATTTGTTTGATTGATTTCATTCAACGTTGGGATAATTAAAAAAAAAAGGAAAACCTACCAATACATTTTAAGGGCTGCAAAAATAAATTAGCGTTCATTAAAAACAACTAATAACTAATACCACTAATAATAATGATCATTGGTTTATATAATTAAATTTATTTACACCTATATACATCTATACATACATGTTTAATGATAAAATCTTAGTTGAGATATGTCCATAAATCAACAATATTTTGAAATCCATCACCTAAAAATTCATCAAAATTAAATAAATCAAAGTTAAAATTTTCAGGAATTA
The DNA here is from genome assembly GCA_030557875.1 of Candida neerlandica. Classification (NCBI taxonomy): domain Eukaryota; kingdom Fungi; phylum Ascomycota; class Pichiomycetes; order Serinales; family Debaryomycetaceae; genus Candida; species Candida neerlandica. The sequence continues at coordinate 90,783 of JANIWD010000044.1, forward strand.
ATTGTTCTCCATTATTTCCTCCTCCTTCTGATTGTGGACGATGATCATTTGTGACATGCTGTGAGGGTTCAGGTAATGGTAGTGTTTGATGACTTGGTTCCTGTGGCAGTTGTTGCTGCAGTTGTTTTTGTTCTTGTCGTTCTTCTTGTTGCTGATTATGATGGTGATAATTAATTACATTATTAGTATTCGAATTCAATGCATGTTCAATTATAACTGGTTGTTGATGTTGATGTTCATGTTGAGGATGTGGATGATATTGTTCATGTTGTACATTCAGATGTACTTGTTCCTGTCGATCCATTGATGATTCCTCTTCACCATGCTCATTATAATCTGGCACATCAAATTCACCTCCACCACTATCTGTTCCATCATTCTTATTCTTTTTAGCCTTCATTTCCGAATACAACACCATCAAAATAGTAGAATATCTGGATAACAAATGTAATTCATCGGGAGAACATTCTCTTAATGTCATAGCTGCTCTATGGGTACTTTTAATAATTTCATCAATAGTAATTCTTGAAACATTAAGTGGGATATTTTCTTGTGCTGTCATTGTTAAATGACAACGAACGATAAATGCTGCAGCTCTGATAAATCGAGTTAATAATCTAACAGGCATAAATCTTAGCATTTTAAATCTATGGATTCTATGGGCTGCGTTTAAAGTTTCATTAGCAGCAGCAAATGCTTGTTCAATATATTTGGCAGATTTTGATAATTCATCAAGTTTGATTTTTTTACTTTCTCTAACATGGGAATTGGATCCATTGTTGGAGGAATTATTGGGTTTGGGAGTGGTGGCAGTATTTAATGCTAATGAATAAATGTATAATTTCACATAATTATATTCAATAATGAATGTTTCTCTTTCAATAGTTTCTTGGATTTCTTGAACAATCTTACAATCTGGTTTCAACCAATATTGAGGTAAACTAGGAGCCATCTTTGCTAACTTTCCATTACTGTTATTTGAAGGGGTTAAAAATTCTTTATATTTCTTACCCCAATTATTAAGTAATGGACTCAAAATATTCAACACTGATAATGTTTGTCGTTGAGTCAATTGTCCCAATTGTGCTTTATACCCATATAATGATTCATGTCCCAATGACATAATTTGTAATAATTCAATTTGTGCCTTTTGGGATTTTGTGAATTTTAAAACATAATTTCTTGATAGTTTCTTAATTTGTTCTTCATTCATTTGTAAAATATTATAATCATCGTCGTCATAATATTCATCTTTAAATTCAAGCTGTTCTGAATCTTCAACTGTTATATCATCTTCATCTAAATCCACTTCACTTAATGAATTGGCCAACATCGATCTTCTACTGATATTCATGACCGAGTTGATTTCTGCAACATGGGTGGCGAGAAATGTTTTGGCACTTATTTCCATAAATCCCATATCTTGTGCTAATCTAACTGCTGATCCAATTAACATCCATGCCATACGATGACTTCTTCTCATAGCTCCTAATCCTGCTAATCCAGTAGCTCCTTCATCTCCATTATCTCCTCCTCTTCCATTACCTTGTCCTCCTCGTGCCCCTCCAAATGCATTTAATGTAGTTTGTGCAGTTGATGCCGTACTTGCTGCTGCAACCACTGCGGCTGAAGCAGGTGACCTACCATTTGTTGAAATTGAGGACGATGACAGAGAAGGGGGAGGTACACTTGATGATTCATTATCATTTGATTCTTCGGCCTTGTTTGCATAATCTGACCATCTCCAATGAATAGCTCTTGGATTCCATTCAGTAAACAATAAAAAGGCAAATACTGTACCAATACTTCTGGTACTTGCTTCTGCCCAAACAGTTTGACTGATTAATCTTTGTACATATAACCATAATCTATCATGAACTTCAATATGTCTAGGTACTGCCCCTCCAGTACCACCACTACTTGAATTTCCTTGACTAGGTAGATCATTTCCAAAAGGGTGATATCTTGATGAAATTGTCAATATCGCACATAATAAAATCGGATAATTTGATAAAACTTTAGGATTATGAAGAAATTTAGGAATGTGAGGGAAATAAGGATGCATGGTTGAAAAAAACAAGTTAATTAAACGTTTTGCTTCCTCTTCGGTTAATATCCCCCTTGGTGCTGGTCCGATATAGTCTATGTTTGATAACTTATTTGATCCTTTTGGTCTAACTGCTTGTCCACTTTCAGCTGGTGGTACAATCATTCTTCTCTTATTTGTTGGTCTGATATATGGTGGAAGTGCTGATCTGAATTGTTGCTGCGGTTGTGCTTGTGCTTGTGCTTGTGATTGTGATTGTGTTTCTGGTGGAGCTTGTGGTTGTAGTTGTGGAGATTGGTGTTGACTATGAGTCTGTCCTTGTTGTTGATGTTGCAGGAAGTTACTAGTACTACTTGATCTTGAAATTGGAGTATTATTATTACTAGAATTATTCTGAGTGTTACTACCACTGTTAAGATTGGCTGTCGAATTTGTCTGTATTTCCTGAACAGAATTATCTCCTTGACTCTGACTAGTATCAACAACAAAACTATTTCGATGACTATTAGAAACAGCGGCTTCAATTTGCTCATATTTCAGTTGCGCATCAATATGATCTCTTTCATCGGCTTTTGCAATTTCCCCTGCTGCATTAGCTAAAAACACCAATGCACTCTCCATGGTTGAAAATTCACTATTATTATTATTATGGTTGTTATTGTTATTGTTGTTATTATTTTTATTATGGTTATTTGTTGGCGTAGTTGATCCATGCTGATGAATTTCATGTCGTCGATTAGAAATTGGTGGTAATATTTGATGGTTATTTTGAGTTCCAACAGCATTTGGTGAAACATCAATAGTGTTATTCTGATACTGAGTATTGGAATTACCCTCTCCCCCTGTTCCTGATTCATTATGTAAAATACTTTTCACGCTTGGTAATTTTTGGTGCACTCCAGTAATTCCTTCTGCCTGTCCTCCAGCTCCAACATTATATCCACTTCCACTCACATCGTGAGAATCTTGGGGACTACCAGAATTACTTCCATCACCTCCTTGATCATGAGGATTAACTTTCATTTTTTTCCGTTTTTTCCCATTGATAACATTTGCCGACCCACCTCGTTTACTTTCAACAAACACACAATCTTTACGTTCCCTTAAACATCGGGCGCATTTCCCATCGTGGGGATTATCAACAGGTCCTAAATCACATTTGACTTTTCGTAATCGACAATTTAAACATGCACGATAATTCCGTTTATATTTTTGAGCAACAACAACTCCCGGTCCCTTGGCTGTTCCTACTTCTGTTCCATACTGTTGCGGAGAGGAGGGTTCTTGTTGATGTTTGACAGAAGAAGGAGGGGCAGTAGGTGGTGGTGGGATTTGTTGTTGTTGTTGTTGTAGTGACGATGAATTATCGAATGGAATTGACATGATCTAACTTGTCTTCCCCTTTCCTCAAAATAAATAAATGAATAAATAATAAAGCCAAGATCACCGAATCAAACACTTGAATTGAATAGTTATTTTGTAATTAAAGTAATTTTTCTCTAACTCCGATTGAAGCGGCTCCAAGATACAATTAGATGGCTATAATGATGTAAACAATAGAAAAAGAATAGTGCTAATTAAAGTATATTTTTTTTTATGTATTCCGCCGATAACCACTCATACATTACATGACAGTGAGATGAAATTTTTTTTTGTTTCACTCAGAATTGCCCCTTTTTGACCCCTATGTTTTTTTCCCTGATTTCCACGTGACACTTAGTCACATATTAAATTGATTAATGTTTCTAAATATTATAAAACATGTTACTATACTATACAAAGCTAGTATAAAAGATAAAATAATCGGTATCAAATAAGATAGAAAAGTTCAGAATATCAGAAGAAATAGAGAATTAGAGAATAATATAACCAAAAGAAACCAATACATAAAAAGCAAATACAATAACCTAGCAAAACTTCAAACATATCATTTTGTAGTTTTTTTTTTGTTTTATTTATTTTTGTTCTAACGTTTAGCAATTTGTAATTTTTTAACTTGTTCTTCCAAAGTCTTCAATTTAGATTGCATCTCTTCCAAATCTTGGTTCAATCTATTTCTTTCGTTGATAATATTAGTTTCCCATTGTCTGAATCTTTGTTCTTCTGCTTTGACTTGTTCAGTAAAGAATTTCTTCAATGCATCTTCTTCTTCTTTAAACTTTGGATTGTGCAATCTTCTTGGTTTCTTAGAATTAGAAGGTTTCTTAATAACTTCACCTTTTTCGTTAGTTAATTCTTCAGCATTGCCATTACCTTCGGCATCGTCGTTATTATTGTTATTGTTATCAGTTTCATCACCTCCCAATTTAATTGATCTGAAGGTTTCAAAATGCAATTCATTAGTGGATAAAATCAAGTCCAACATATTTGTTCTCAACAATAAACTTCTTAATTTTTTGAAATCACAATGTTGATCATTTTCAACTTCAACTACACCCCATGGATATTTTCTACCTCTAACAAATTGTCCTGGTCCAACTTCAACTTCCTCTTCTGATCCAATTATAGCAAATGGCATTGATTCAATCAATTGCTTAGCGTGTTCTGCACTTGCAGCATCATCCAATTCCAAAGGTGGGGTATAAATACTAATATCTTGGGCTTCAATAATTTCCCTTATTCTAGTTTTAAAAATGTCCAATTCCTGAGGAGATAAAGTATCAGACTTGGCAATAACTGGAATAAGATTGACTCTGGTAGATAATTTTTTCATAATTTCGATATCCAATGGTTTTAAAGAATGACCAGTTGGTCTAATAAAATAAAGACAGGCATGGACCCTTAAATCTTTCTTGGAAATTCTTGATGGTTGTTGTTCTTGTTTCATGTATGATTCATGTTGATCATCAATAAAATCAATAATTGGAACCCAAGAATCGTGATTATTCACGTTATTACCAAACCCTGGGGTGTCAATTATATTTAATCTAATTTTAAAGTTCTTTTCTTCCAATATAGCTCTAACGATATCAATTTCAACTGTTTGATGGGGGGATGTAAATTTATTGTGTCTTTGAGCTGGATCTTGATGTGGTTTCAATGAAGTTTGGAAAAGGGTATTGATGAAAGTGGTTTTACCCAATCCACTCTCACCAGCGACCATAATGGTGAATGTGGCACCTTCATTGGATACAATTTTATATCTAAGTCAATTGTTAGTATTGGTGTTGTAAAAAAACAAAAAAAAAATAACCACCGAGGCAACAAAAGAAAAACAAAACAATTGATCGTGTGTTGTTTGTTTTATTCTTGTGTGGACCCCCTCTATGTCTAAAAAGGAAACAATTAGTAACATACCTTTGATTAGGCAAGTTTGCAATTCCAACAGGTTCCGGCATGATTAATATAAGTTGATAGTTGTATTGATGATGTAATAGTAATAAATCAACGAATGATTTGAAGAACCAAAACTAAAAACAAACGAAAAGAATTCAAGGGGAAAGAAAATTTTTGGTGTCTTAGTTTTTTTTTTTTCAGAAACCATTTGTTGTTGTTTTATGTACGTTGGTCGTGTACTTTTGCTCTGGCATATGTGTTTTTTTTTTTATTACGTGTTTCCCGCCTTTGTCGCCATTTGTCTTTTTTCTGTGGCAGAAGTACTGGTGGTAGAGTGAGAACAATCACTCCCGTGACACGCGCGTAACAACTAAATCTCTAACGTCCATTCCAACTGTAATAATTTACACACACACAAAGTCCACTCACCCACACTATATATGGGTTTGTAAGGTTCAAGAATGTGCAATGTAATTTTTTTTTTTTATATATATATATTTTTAGACGACAAAGATAAACAACATGAAAATACAGTACAATAATAAACAACAAAAAAAAAACCAAAAAAGAAATATAAACTATAAAACTTATACAATCTATTCAGCTTTACCTTCTGATGGTTGAGCAGCTGGGGCTTGACTGGATTGTTGTTGTTGTTCTTCAGTAGCAGCTGGGGCTTCAGATAAATCAGTCCATAAAGTCAAGTTATCTCTTAACAATTGCATAATCAAAGTTGAATCTTTGTAGGAATCTTCAGACAAGGTTTCCAAGTCAGCAACAGCGTCATCGAAAGCTTGTTTAGCCAAGTGGCATGCTCTATCTGGGGAGTTCAAGATTTCGTAGTAGAAAACGGAAAAGTTTAATGCTAAACCCAATCTAATTGGATGAGTAGGTGGTAATTCGGTGACAGCAACATCGGAAGCAGCCTTGTAAGCTTCTAAAGACAAGTCAGCGGCTTCTTTACGTTTTTCAGAAGTGGCAAATTCAGCCAAGTATCTATGGTAATCACCCTTCATTTTGTAGTAGAACACTTTAGATTCACCGGTTTGAGCAGATGAGATCAAATGATCAGTCAAGACTGAAAGAATATCTTCACAAATTTTGGACAATTCGGCTTCAATCTTGGCACGGTAATCTCTGATCAAAGCAACTTGGTTTTCGTTACCTTTGGCTTCTTCTTTTTGTTCAATAGAAGAGACAATTCTCCAAGAAGCACGACGGGCACCAATGACGTTTTTGTAAGCAACGGATAATAAATTACGTTCTTCAACGGACAATTCTTGACCGGATGATGCAACGGCTTTCATATTTTCAACCATTTCTTCATAACGTTCAGCTTGTTCAGCTAATTTAGCAAGATAAACAGAATCTTCACGGGAGGCAGGCATTTTTTTTTAGTATTCTTTCTTTTTAGTATGTAATATTCTTAGAAATGTGTAAGTTGAGATGTATTACTTCAGATGAACTAGAAAGTAAGTTAGTATAATTGTTATTTGAGTTGTTTTGTTAATGCAATCAGTTAATTAAAATATGAACAAGTAGTGCAGATCTGTGACGTTTTCTTTCACTCTCACTCTCTCTTTTTCTCTTTCTTTGTGTGGTGTAAGTCTATCCCCCCTTAGGACAATACCTGACGACGTAGATCATATATGTTCGAACAGTAAAAAAAACAATTGGCATACACCTGACCCCACATACAATCACAATTCTTGAAATCAATGATATAGATCAAGTGATTCAAACACGGAAATCCAAAGAATGACAATAAGGGAAAAAAACCAGGCTATGGCTTAATAATTTTCGTTGACAAAAAAAATCCAATTTTCTCTGAGTGTTCGGTTGTCTCAGTCAGCCGACGAAGAAGAAGAAAAAAAATAATCAAAAAAAAGTCGAGTCGTGTAAAATGTCCAGAGAATCTGACAACACAAAGTATAAACATTTGCTCTCACTCTCACTCTCATTCTCACTCACTCACACTAAAAGAAAAAAACACTGGCAAGATAACATGGACTTAAAGTAAAGGAAGAAAAAAAAAAACTGAAAATTGTTGTGGGTGGAAATGTCGACACAATTTGTTGTTGTAAAAAAAAAATCAATCAATCTAATTGTTATATGTAGTTGTAAGTCACATGTATCTGCCAATTGTTCTCTTGTTTATTTCATAAAACACTTTTTATGATGTGAATGGGGGAAACAGAAATGGGACAAATCAGGGGATGGGAAATTAAATCAACAGACTTCAAAATATGATACACGCCAATGTCAATTCCATTTACAACACAATGAATACAAGATCCATTTGGTGAAGTGAGGAATAGACGGATCAATTAACTGGGGGCAATGACAAGTGTTTGACATACCTTTATAAAGTGAATTTCTTTGAATAATCTAAAGGATTAAGAAAAACAACAAAAAAACAGTAAAAGAAAAAAGAAAGAAAGAGAAATTACTTTGATTTGACTTTGCCTGAGAGCGAGTGAGCCTGGTAATGAGAGAGTGAGAGAGTGAGCGTAAGTCAGTGCGCGAGTTTAGTAACTTAGTAAGTGAGAGAGAGAGAAAGAGAGAGAGAAAAAAAAAGGCGAACGAAAATGTTGGACAACGAAATCAAACAAGCAAAAGAAAAAAAACTTTTCTCTCTCACTCCGTTTGTCGTCCACTCTGTGTCACTCACTCACTGACTCTGTGTCTCTTTTTTTCCCTCTTAACTATGTATTGGAGTGTTCAGGTTCTCCATTTATCTATCTTTCACGGCCTCCTATCAACACCATTTTGTGTGTTAATAATTTTTTTTTTATTTGATTTTATTTTATTCTAAATATTACACAAGTGACTTCACTATCAAATTACCAGAATGACAATATTTACAGCATAATCATAATGATCAATAACAGCTGTCCCTATTGGTCAATCGTACACGCCTCCCTCTCTTTCTCTGTATATTTTTTTTTCTTTTCTTTCTTTTTCGTTCATTGCTTCCAACTTCGTATTATAATGTGTGTTTCGTTTTTTTTTCTCTCTCTCTCTCTCTTTGTCTGTCTGTGCTCATTTATTTTCCCAGTCATCCCTTCCGAGGCAATCAGGTTCTTTCTACATCTCCGTTCCTCCCTTTTTTGGATGGCAACGGAAACGAAGTTTTTTTTTTCTCGTTCAATTCTTTTCCCACTCCGTCCTCCTCCGTAAGAGATCTGTGCATCGCCTGAATAGTTACCTAGTTTAGTTCGCCTAGTAATGAGACTTGTATACTCTCTTATTTCGGTAACGCAATTAAGCATTGTATATGCATGCGTGTTGTCTTGTAATCAAATACACAATCAGTTTATCTCATACACACAGTATCACACAAACAGAAACACAAACGCAAACTCCCCCTCTCAAACACATACACACACTAACTATCCCGCTTCTTGTCTGATTTGGAAACTCATTCTTGCTTGTTGCAATTTTTACACTCTTTTTACATTTGTTTCATATTAGTGGCGACACAATTATTCGGTCAGTTTTATTAGTGTGACTTACTCTAGTGCGCCCAAACACTTTTGTCCAAATTAGTACGAATAAAAACTTAAAACACTGTATATTTTTTTTCACCTCCCATTAACTTTTTTACGACCCGTTCCAACTTTACAACGCGCTTATGCATTCACTCCTAACTCCCTATCACTACTCAACTCACAAGACGACTAGAAGGGGAGTTGAAAAATAATGCTCCTTCTAGTGTTATTCTACAACTTCAATACTCATGAAGAGTCGATGGTTCTCTTTGTCAAAAAAAAATAACCGTTTATTATTCTACTAAATTAGTCTATTTGCATGGTTTCGACAGCCATGTTGGTTTGTTGCATTTTGTAAGGCACAACTTCCTTGATCTTAATACCAAATCTTGCATCTTTACTCAATTGAACTAATTGACTTATGGTTTCATTCAATTCATTAGATAATTTGTATTGTGAATGTATCCAGTTGGATTTACAAGTTGATTCACCACCAGTCAATCTGATCAATTCTTGATTATTTTCATTAATTGCAACAGTTGTAGATTCCCTCACATTACTGATATTAACACCGGTTTTTAATAATGATTTCAATTTCAATGAAGAGACTCCCAAGTTTGGCAATGGGACTTCCATACCTGGCAACACTGGTTTAGCAGAGTCAATACCATGTTTACCAGTTGGGTTGGCACTTAACAAGATTTCCTTCAATGGGATGAATTTGGTAACTTGGATTGGTTTGGTTTGAATCAAATGACGGTTGGTCAATTCGGCAGCTCCCAACCTATTAGCCTTCATATCTTCAGTGATGGAAGCAATTTGTTGTTTGATATCTTCTTCGGAACTTTCTAAGTTGATTGGGAAATTCTTACTGGCATAATCCAATTTGAATGGGTAAACGGAAAAGGTTTTGTCAATTTCTCCTAATAATTTTCTGGAAGTTTTCAATCTTAATTGATGAGTAACGGCAAAATCACGAATAAATATAGAACTCTTACTGTTGAAATCATTATCTTTGTTGTTTTTACCAGTGAAATGGTCAATTTCTTCTGTGGTGACAATACCGATTTCATTAACGTCTGATAACCCAGCCATACGGATATCAATTTGATAAACTTCTCCAGCAACAACAATAAAATCATCAGTTGGAATAGCTGATGAATTGCTGGTATTCACTGGTTTGTTGGTTTCCAGAGATAATATTAAATCGGTGGAATTGTTGCTTCCTTGTTTCAATAAACGAGCTTCTTGGTGTGATTCATCCCAAACAACCCCTTTGAAATCACGTTCGGCAACGATACCTTCAGCTTGACCAGCCAAAAATCTTCTCACTCTTCTGATTTTAGAACCTGGAACAACAATACAGTTGAATGAGTCAGCAATGGCATCAACCAATTGACGGATTTGAGTACCAGTTATAGTATTGCTTGTATTCTTCAAAGTGGCAGGTAATTTTTCTGGAGACAATGAACATCCCAATAAAACAACCACAGATTCAGTAGCAAGATGACAAGCACATAATGCATCAGCATTGTTACCCAATAATGGACCTGCTGGTTTTGATTGATCATCTGCGGAAGGTGGATAAATCACCAAAGTATGACTAACTTGAGAAGTATACCCATCGATTTGAACACCCAAACTAATAGTCAACACATCTCCTTCTTTAAAGAAAAAATCCCTTTCATCATCAATTTCTGGTGCAAATCCATTCAATAATTGATTAACATTTATAGTGGTAGGATGAGCAATCCCCTTTTCATTGACTTTATTGACATATTGACGAGACAATAATTTCATCAAGTATGAATCTGTTAATAAACATAATTGTTGAACAGTTAATTTTGGTGCTGTTTGTAAATGATATGAATTATTAATTAAGGAAGTAATGTAAGCTAAACCAGTTTGAGTTATTTGTCCAGCAACTCTGTATTTTTCAACCACTGGCTCTTCTAAAATATTCTTCTCTTTTAACAAGATGTCGGCATCTTCTTGACGAATAGCAAGTTGCATCGTTGAATTCTATTCTATTAGTTGTTGTAGAAAGAGAAAAGATGGGATCTTAAAAAGGCATCGAATTTTTTTTTTTTCACTCATCGCAACTACACACAAAAGAATTTTGAAGATGGATTATTATTCAGTAGAAGTGGCAGTACCATCTTGAACAGTTATGAAATGAAAGGAACTCGTATTTATCAGAGGCAGCATACATAGAATATACGGTAATGAGCATTAGCTTAACCTAAGAATATTTACATGTCTCTATCAAGAATTAAATTTGATTATTTATTGTTGGAATCACGTGATCGTGAATTGGTAGCGCTCTTGATATTACAATACTAATACATTGACATATACTATCTATGATTCATACACCTTAACGGAATAGTTTCGTAGTATTTCCTCCTTTTGTTCCGATGTGGTTTTCTTTTCCACTCTCAATTGTTCCAAATTATTCACAGCTTCATCATGAT